>JADRCD010148699.1:0-20658 GCA_019843815.1 Montemys delectorum
TTTTTTTTTCCTTATCACATCCTGCATGTGATCCATTAACAAATAGGATTAGTTTTAAAAACAAAAACAAAAAACAAACAAACAAAATAACCAAGGTATTTATAATCAAATGTCTCTATCACTCCCAAGTCACCCTCAGGAGTCCAGCATCTCCATTTCTCTACTGGAAGAACTGAAGCTTCATCATTGCTCATCTTCCTTCACCCATCATCCCTCGTGAGCTGCTTACACTACAAATAATGCACTGATCACATCACTCTTCAATGTCTAGTGACATCTTTTACTCTTGGCAAATTTGCACCTTGGACCCAAAGCCCTATTAGAAATTAGCCACCATTCAACCCTCTGAAAACATTTCCTATTACTACATAACACAATCCTTCCAATCGAGCTATGGCAACCCCAAACACACAGACAGAAAGACAGACAGACAGACAGACAGACAGACAGACAGACAGACAGATGAATGAATAGACACACACACACACACACACACACACACACTGTTCTAGAACAAGCTGTTCTAGAACATGTTGACACACTCCACCCACAGACACTTTAAGACTGCTATCACCTCTGCTTAGAGTGTCGTTCCCTCAGATGTATGCTCACTATTTAAATATCAAAGCCCTTGAACATACATTGTTAGCTAATCTGCCTAATCTCTTTACATTTACACACTTTTAGCTATTAGAACTTCCTAGCACCATGTTCCATTGCCCTGTTTTGCTCTTATTTTACATACAGTGACTCTCTGGCCATCTTACTATGTCAGTGCTTCAAGGACAACTGTCCAACCCGCACTTCACTTTCTCCTCTAGCTCTAGCACCCACTGTGCAGTCCACTTAACTAGCTCCTTACATTTTTTCCAGTTCTTGCTTTCACATGTGAAAAGTTTTTCTTCTTTAAGAGAATATGTACAAATAGCTTTAAATTTTTATTTATTCTTTGAGAATTTCATACATACATATCATGTATTTTGATCATATTTCATCCACCCACTTCCCTTTACCTCCTCCTTGATTCACCCTGTGATGCTTTTCCAACATCATGTCCTTTTTATTCTCCTCCTTCGATAATATTTGAATCGATTATTTGGAAATTTTAACATCATGAGCATTAAGCACATTCATTACCCAATCCTCCCAGCTCCACCCTACCCCGTGAATTCCCTCTTCCACAAAAAGAATGGAGAGAGAGAGAGAGAGAGAGAGAGAGAGAGAGAGAGAGAGAGAGAGAGAGAGAGAGAGAAATGGAGGGAGGGATGGAGGGAGAAAGGGAGGGAGGAAGGAAGGAAGGAAGGAAGGAAGGAAGGAAGGAAGGAAGGAAGGAAGGAAGGAAGGAAGGAAGAGACAGAAAGAAAGCAACATAAAACAAAGCAAAATTAGTCCAATTTCTGTTGCATATATACTCACTGTTGCATGGTCAAACTTCTATTGGGCAGGCCCCTTAAATAAAACTGAGTTCTTCCTCATCTACACCCCTGTGAGAAGCCACCAATTGTGAAGAGCTACACTTCCAGATCCTCATCACAGTTTTTAAGAGTGCTTTTCAGTGGCACTCTGTCTACATTGTTACTTTTAGGGGAAGGGTTGTCACAGAAGCCTTCTATGTCCCTCTTTCTCAACTGTGAGTCTGCTGTCATAAATACCATGGCAAAAGTAGTTTCCACTCTCTTCACAGTCAGTGTTAGCATGAATCATGGGCTTACATATGGTCTCTGTCATCAATAAATGTCATAGACCTCAGCACGGTCTCCAGTGGCAGGACAGACCATGGACATCAACACAGCCTTCTGCCTCTGCATGGGCCAGGAACACCATCACAGCTCTCAGCAGCATCATAGGTCAAGGACATCAACATGCCTTCTGTAGTGACATGGACATCAACATAGACCCTGACTACAGTTGGAGCACAGATCCAAAGGTGGCCCTCAATAACGTGTTAATGGATTGTGACGTGGCCATCAGTGTGCAGGGCATTCCCATCGATACGGAATCCAGTGGCAGCATGCCTCGTAGATATCAAGATGACTTCAGGAGGCAAGCAGATCATGAACATCTCGTGACATTTAGTGGTTGGTCATACAAACCATAGATATCAACACAGCTACCACCTACAGTAGGCCCAAGACCCACATCTTCTGTTTTAAGAACCCACTGAGGCTTTAGAACTGCTCATATACATATGACTGTGGGGTCATTAATGCAGCATTGGCAACCTATCCGAGATCATACCTTTGAAAACAGGTTCTCCCTCCCTTACGAACAATTAATTGTCAACAGCTTCTTAGTTAGGAATCAAGATCCTGTGTTCTTCCCCCAGTCTATGCTGAAATGCAGACTGTCTATCTTTGGCAGATCTGATGCAACAAACAGCAGCTATGAGTTCATTAGAGCAGTAGTCCTGTCATGTCCAGAAAGGTTTTTCCCCAAGTCATTCCTGACATCTGGCTCTTACAGAATTTCTGACCTCTCTTCTGAGACTTTTCCTAACTCTTTCAAGAGAGAGTGTATATGATATAGATTTCATTTCCCATTTGTGGCTAGGCATGTTGCAAACATGGACAAGCTCTCCTTTGCCCTGCTGCAAGTCTTTATTAACTGCAACCCACTGAGCAGAGAAGCAACTCTGACAATCGCATAGATCTACTTTTAGTAAGTAGGTATAGGGATACAGATTTAGAAGGCTGTTTGCCACTACATCAGTCCAGCAAAATGACTGTGGTACGTTCTTCCCTGTGACCTACAACCCTCCAATTTAAAATACCAGGCATGAGCTTCCTTTTTTAAAACAGACCTTAAACCAAATCATATAATGGCTGGTGACCCAGATAAGTGTCTTACGTCTGCTGTGGTGTTATTTGGTCTGGTTATTTGGTCCACAGAGAAAATAGTAGCTTTTGCTTTTGTAGCCCTTCCTGTGCAGAAAGTGCTGTCAACATTAATCTCAAATTCAACACTGCTGTTCCATGTTACAGATGAGGACAGTCATTTTGGAGTGAGGTGCCTGACATGATTTTTGTCCACTATCATTGGTCCTCTTGAGTCTGTTCTCAAAGCAGATGATTGTTCATAAATCATGCCACACTCTCCCCTCCCAGCACCAAATCACATGGCTCCACGTGAAACTGCTCCATGATGAGCCTTTCCTGGTCATAGTAATACAGCACCAGGGTTTCTTTGTAGAAGTTCCTTGCATTATTTTATTTAGTGGTACTCTCTGGAAGCCCCATGGTGCCACTCCTCTGAAAGCTTTCCTGATGTTGAGAGGACTTTAGGCACTTGTATCATTTTACTTAAAAGATCTATTTCATCATATTTTGTTGAACTCAATAATTAAATAAAACTCGAATTGTGACTTAATTTCTAAGCTGTAGCAGAAAAGTGAGTGTTAATAGTTGTAGCAAATGTCAGCAAGAAATCAGAGCATCCCTTCGTTTCAAAATGAAATTACTGGCTCATTAATCTGGCTGGGTTATTTTCACAGAGACACTAACATGTTCCAAGCATTTCTCAGTAAATTATATTTATTGGAAAGTATTATAAAGACATTATTTTAAGATGATGCAGATTTTGAAGGATGCTGACATCCTAACCTTTATAATATCTTTGTTCCACTTTTAATCACTAAAAATTAACATTAGCAACTTGTCTTCAGTGGGAAAATGTTGTGAAAAAGGAAAACACCTTTTATTTTTATATAAGTTTTATGCACAGTTTAACATATTACTCATGCTATTCCTGCGGAGAGTGCGTGGGCTCAGACCTTACCAATGAAGAGATAATATTGACTTAGTATAAAGAAATCCTATTTTTAATTAATTAGTTAATTAATTAATTCACTTTACAACTCAATATAAGCATCCCCTCTACATGAAGTCCCACTTGCATCTCCTCCAGTACTCCCTCCTATACTTATCAACACAGAAACAAAAATGTCTCTTTGTCCTTATAATTTACCAACAAATCTAGTAAGTCTACATTTCATAAGCCTTACTTCTCTGAGAGGCAGCCTGAGACTCACAGTGTTTGGGGGTTTGTTTTGTTTGTTTGTTTTTGTTTTCATTTTGGAGCCTCACAGGTTTTTTGTTTTTGTTTTTGTTTTTGGAAAAGAAGGAGTGGTAACAGAATGGCTTTATAGAGGCACTTGCGTTAATTCATTCTTTTCCCTAGTGAAGATGATGGATTTCATAGCAATATTGCACTGCAGCTTAGTGCTTTTAATATATGATAGGATTTTTATTTTCAATAACTTTCTGTAGAAAAAGGTTAAAGATGCTTATTTATAAAAGAAGAGAATACATGTAATACATTTGAAAATAATGCATACATTATAGAATTGCCATTCGTTACTATTCTACTGGACAATATGTAACATACCCAACAGTCAATGAAAAAGAAGAAGAAAAATGAGAAAAATCTAGAACAAACTTCAATCATTCAATGCGACAAAGCTGTCAACACAACAAAAGTCTCATCACAGTTTGCAGAGGGAATTCACACACGTCATAGTCTAACAACAGTTAGAGTGCGATTTCAGCTACCTAAGGAATTGATTCCCTAACATTCTTGTCAATGTTGTTTCCTTATCAGCAACACATGACAGTCACCCATATTTAAAAAGTCAATTACATTAGACATAGTTCAGGCAAAGTGTCATTTGGGTCCTTCAAAGACTCTATGAACAACTGAAAAACAGTTAGAAGACACATACCTTTGTAATGGAAAACATCATTGTTTTAGTAAAGAATTATAAATTTCCTAAAGAAATACACTGTTCATACGGATATTTTAATGTTCTCACCTAAACAGAACTAGCATGTTGTACTGAATATTTCATATTTTTATACATTTAAATGCTTATTTCTATTTGTATGTATATGTCTGAGGCTATGTGTATGAGTGTGTGTGTGTGTGTGTGTGTGTGTGTATGTGTGTGTGTTTGCGTGTAGGTGCTAACGGTGTCCAGTAGAAGGCGTTGCACCTCCTGAAGCTGGAATAACAGGTGGTTTTGAGATTCATGCTGTGGGTGCTGTACACCAGTCTAGGGCTTCTCTGGAAGAGCATGAGCCATTACTAAACAAGGAATCTCTCCCCAGCCCTGTTTCTTGACTCTTGAAAAATAAAGAGATATCAAATAATATTTGCTATGTTATCATCAGAAAGTTTAAGCTTCTTCAGAGAACTCTCACAAAGTTACCCATTCACAGTTTTGAGATGACTTTCATTCTAAAAGGTCTATATGCTATGTTGAGGCTCAGTCCTCAGAGTGGTGCTATTAGGAGGTGATCAGGAATGCCGCAGTAGGGCTTAGATGAAGCACCTTGGGCTGTCGGGACTTGCCCTTGAAGGGGGTTATAGGGTCTGTGTCCTTGTCTTCCTCTTTCTTTGGTTTCTTAGGTATAAAGCATAGTACCAACCTTTTCTCCGTTTTATTAATCATGACAGGTATTTTAGTATAGTGATGGAATGCAGGCTAACATGACTGTGTTATGTATTATTGAAGTGTCTTTTGGTTAAAAATCTAGCTCTCCAGAATGATTATTTTAGGTTGAAAATAATTGAATTCCACATTTTTCTATCTACATGTGTTGCCTGAAGTTGAAAGAAGCTGTAAAGGCAGCATACACTAAGAGATAACCTACTCTTACAATAAGGGCATGCATGCCAACCTACATGAAAATGTTCATGTATGTGCTTTCTATATCATTCTTTAACAGGTGTCAAGTGATACCAAGCAGTCCAGAACTTCAATCGCCAATAGCATTTGAGAAGTGCAGTCAGTTATAAAATTTATTCTTCCTTCAGTGTTGTTTAAAATTATGGGAAATTGTATCTTAGAATTGCTAACATATGACATTTCATTTTCCAAATACACTTGAACGTTTTTGTTTCTCCTATCCAGAAGAACAACCTCTGCATCACGAATTCATTTTTCCATTTACCTTTATTAGCCTGCATTCTGTTGCTTCGGTGTCTTTAGATCCCCTATCTTTGTAGTAAATAGAGCTCAGTTCATTGATGCTTTGTTCCAAATATTGATTATTGAATTCAAATTGGTATTTCTGGTAGATTATAACTTTTAAGTAATTAACATACTGCAAAAAGATAGAATAAACAAAATCAACAGGATTTATTAAGTGAACCACCTTCACATGTACCATAAGAACACAAACAGTGCTGGTCTAACAGTACCAAATTACATAGCATTTCTAAAAATTAGAGGATCACAGAAACTTTAAAAGACAATATAAATATTGTATTTTGAGGCATACTCTTTTGGAAGAAACTTGTAATTGAGTTTCTTTTTCTATTGTATTTTCTCTCTTTGTACATAGTATTGTAGATTTCTGGAAATCTGTAGTTGAACATAGTCATTATCCAATTTTAATAACTATTTATATAGTAGTATCAAAAAAGAAAATCCCCATACTATAAATTTATTTTATTACTTTCATTTTTTATAGTCCAGTCATAACCCCCTCCCAGTCTGCCCTCACACAGTTGCCCATCCCAATCCTCTTCAGGCCTGTCTCCAAGAGGATATTCCCACCCCCTACTCCACCCCATCCCCACCAGTCTTCCCCACTCCCTGGGGCCTCAAGACTCTGAGTTAGGCAAATCATCTCTCACTGAGGTCAGACCAGTCAGTATTCTGCTGTATATGAGTCCAGGTTCTCCTACCACTTATTGAATGCTGCCTGGTTGGTGGCTCAGCATCTGAAACATTTCAGGGGTCTGGGTTAGTTGAAACTGCTGGTCTTCCTATGGGATCGACTTCTCCGCTTCTTCCAGCCCTTCCCTAATTTAACCACAGGAGTCCCAACTTCAGTCCAATGGTTGTGTGTAAGTATCTGAGTCTGTCTTGCTGGGCAGTAAGTATCTGCTTGCTGGGCAGAGGATAGCCAGGCTAGGCTCCTGTCTGTGAGCACACCATGGCATCAGTAATAGTGTCAGGCCCTGGAGCCACCACTTGAAATGGAGCCCAAGTTGGTCTGGTCACTGGACCTCCTTTCCCTCAGTCTCTTCTCAATTTTTGTCCCTGCAGTTCTTTTAAACATGAACAATTCTGAGTCAGTGTGTTTGGCAGTGGAATGGCAACCTCATTCCTCCCATTGTTGCCTTGTCTTTCTACTGGAAGTGGACTCTACAATTTCCCTCTTCCCAATGTTGGGCTTTTCATTTCTTTGAGTCCTGAGAGTCTCTCACCTCGCAGGCCTTTGATATATTCTCGAGGGTTCCCCCACCTCCCACTCCCCCCCAAAGGTTGCATATTTCCGTTCTTTCTGCTGGCCCTCACATATAAGGCCATTATGAACATAGTGGAGCAGGTGCTCCTGTGATATGGTGGGTCATCTTTTGGGTATATGCCCAAGCATGGTATAACTGGGCATTCAGGTAGATCTATTTTTAATTTTCTGAGGAACCTCCAGATTGATTCCCAGAGTGGTTGTACCAATTTCCAATCACACCAAGATGGAAGAGTGTTCCTCTTGTTCCACATCCTAGCCAATATGTGCTTTAATCTAAGTTTTTGATTTGACTCATTCTGGTTGGTATAAGGTAAAATCTCAGTTGTTTTGATTTGTATTTCCCCTGGTCAATAAGGATTTTGAAAATTTCTTTAAGTGTTTCTCTGCTATTCAAGATTCCTGTGTTGTGAATTCTTGGTTTAGCTCTATACCTCATTTTTTTATTGGTTTGTTTGGGGTTTTTTGGAGGTTAGCTTCTTGGGATCTTTATATATTTTGGATATTAGCCATCTATCTGTTGTGGTTTTAGTGAAGTTTTTTTGCAGTCTGTAGGTTGCCTGTTTGTCCTATTGACTATGTCCTTTGCCTTACAGAAGCTTTTCAGTTTCATGAGGTCCCTGTTGTGGTAAATCTCCAGCCCAAATATCCCCTGGAAATAAAAACACAACTCAATTCATATGAGTACAAGCTGTGCATCTAGATTAGGCAGATCTACCACGATAGATGCCCTCCCCATCTTTGAGACCCCTTATAACTTGTAGTTTCTCCAGGCAACATGCTCTGCTTTACTTCCACCTCCTCCTCTTCTATCTCCCAACTGTCAGCTCCACCTTCTCATTTTCTGCCCAATCACTGGCTCTCGCCTTTATTTTACAAATTAAGGTGGGAAGAAGGTTTACAGGAAATCACCTGAGTGCTGACTCATTTCTTGTTCACAGCCCCTCACAGGAGAACTGAATTAACATCAAATTACAAATAGCCCCAGAGCTATCTGCAACAGATCTCATTTATAAATTCTTGATCTGAGTTCAACCCAATTCAATTAAATTCAGTTCTCAGGTCAAGATCTTGATTTTGATCCAATGGCCTGAGACACTGGAGTTCTGTTTAGAAATCTCATCCCCCATACCTGTGCCACTGAGTTCAAGGCTCTTTCCCACTTTCTCGTCTATTAGATTCAATATATTTGCTTTTATGTTGACGTCTTTGATCCACTTGGACTTGAGCTTTGTGCAAGGTGACAAAAATGGATCTATTTTCATTTTACTACATACTGATTGCCAGTTAGAACAGCACCATTTATTGAAGATGCTTTCTTTTTTCCATTGTGTATTTTTAGCTTTGTGAACGATCAAGTGTCCTTATGTGTGTGGTTTTACTTCTGGGCCTTCAATTCTATTTCATTTTTACTCAATCCTTGAGTATGGGAGATCTCTGCATTTTCTGAGGTTTTCTTTGATTTCTTTCTTCAAGACTTGAAGTTCTTGTCATGCAGATCTTTCACATTTTGAAGGGGGTTGTTTCCCTAGTTTCTTTCTCAGCCTGTTTATCAGGAAGGCTACAGATTTATTTGAGTTAATTTTATAGCCAGTCAAACAGCTGAAGTTGTTTATGGCTGTAGAAGTTCTCTGGTAGAATTTTTGGGGTCACTTATATATACTATCATATCATCTGCAAATAGTGATACCTGACATCCTTTTTTGCCAGTTTGTATCCCCTTGATCTCCTTTTGTTGTCTTATTGGTCTAGTTAGAACTTCAGGTACTATATTAAATAGATACTGGGAGAGTGGCCAGCTTTGTCTTGTCCCTGATTTTAGTGGAATGGCTTCAGGTAGCTCTCCATTTAATTTGACATTGGCTGTTAGATTGCTGTATATTGCTTTTATTATGATTAGGTATGGACCTTGAATTCCTGATCTCTACAATACTTTTAAAGTGAAGGGGTACTGTATTTTGTAAAATGTTTCTTCAGCATCTAAGAAGATGATCATGTGATTTTTCTTTGAGTTTGTTTACATAGTGGATTACATTAATGGATTGTCATACATTGAACCAACCTTGCATTCCTGTAATGAAGTTGACTTGACCATGGTGAATGATGGCATGATGTAATCTTGTATTCAGTTTACTAGAATTTTATTGAGTATTTTTGCATCGATATTCATAAGTGAAATTAGTCTGAAGTTTTCCTTCTTTGTTGTGTCCTTGTGTGGTTTAAGTATCAAAGTAATTGTGGCTTCATAGAATGAATTAGGTAGTGTTCCTTCGGTTTCTATTTTAAAGAATAGTTTGAAAAGTGTTGGTATCAGGCCTTCTTTGAAGGTCTGGTAGAATTGTGCACTAAAGCCATCTGGCCCTGGGCTTTATTTGGTTGGGAGGCTTTCATTGACTTCTATTTCCTTAGGGGATATGGGCCTATTTAGATAGTTTACCTGCTCTTGATTTAACTTTGGTATGTGTCTAGAAAAATCATCCATTTATTCTGTCTAGATTTTCCAGTTTATTTGAATATAGGCTTTTATGGTAGGATCTGTTGATTTTTTGAACTTCCTCCATTTCTTTTGTTATGTCTCCTTTTTCATTTCTGATTTTGTTAATTTGGATACTGTCTTTGTGCTCTTTAGTTTTTCTAGGGATTTATGTATCTTGTTGATTTTCTCAAAGAACCAGCTTTTGGTTTTGTTGATTCTTTGTATCATTCTTTCTTTCTTTCTATTTGGTTGATTTTGACACTGAGTTTGACTGTTTCCTGAGGTCTACTCCTTCTGGGTATGTTTGTATGTTTTTGTTGTAGGGCTTTCAGGAGTGCTGTTAAGTTGCTAGTGTAGGGTGTCTCCAACTTCTTTACCAGAGCACTTAATGCTATGAACTTTCCTATTAGCACTGCTTTCATTGTGTCCCATAACTTTCAGTATGCTCTGTCATCTTTTTCACTGAATTCTAGGAAATCTTTAATTGCTTTCTTTATTTCTTCCCTGACCAAGTTCCTATTGAGTACAGAGTTGTTCATTTTTCATGAGTATGTAGGTTTTCTCTTGTTTTTGTTGTTATTGAAGCCCAGCCTTAGTCTTTGGTGATCTGATAGGATGCATGGGATTACTTCAATCTTCTTGCATTGGTTGTGGGTTGTTTTGTGACCAATTATATGGTCAATTTTAGAGAAAGTACCATGAGGTACTGAGAAGAAGCTGAATTGTTATGTTTTAGGGTGAAATGTCCAATAGATATGTTAGATCCATTTGGTTCTCCTAGGGATCTGTGACCCTGGCTGTAACAGATCTCCTGGGTGGACTTTAGACTGTGGGATCTGTTGTCCTGAGATCAGCAGCTCTCCTGGGAGACTTCTATACTATGAGATCTTCTGAGGAGCAGACAAGCTGCTGATCTGCCCTGGAGGAAAGTGCAGGCCAGAAAGTGGGTAGAGTTTGAGAAGAGGAGACAGGAGGGGCTGGGTCCTGCAGCTGCTGGGCATCATGAGGTTGCCAGCTGCTGTGGCTATTTGGGATGGTCCCTTAACTGTTGTCCTGGGTGCAGCAAATCTCCTGGGAGGTCTTAAGACTGTGGGGTCTTCAGAGGGGCAAACAAGCTGTTGATCTGCTCTGGTGGAAGGCACAAACCCAATACTGTAAATTTTGATGTAATGTAATCTAATTTTAGAAGTTAATTTGTCATCTATGCAATAATACATTTCTGTTACATTAATTTGTTTGTGTTTTGAGCTGATATAAGTCAAATAGCAATTAAGCAATTGTTAGGATTTAGTTGTTAAATATTGGCAGGTCAGGCAATGAATATAGGTAGCATCTAAATGACCTTTACTCTGAAACTCAGGACCAGTTTTTATGAGTAAGTATAAAATAAGTATATGTGAACATCACATAGAAATTTGAGTAGTAGGCAATAACAAATAGCCAGTTTTTTCTTTTCATATTTGTGTGTGTGTGTGTGTGTGTGTGTGTGTGTGTGTGTGTTCATGTGTACAGGTCTATGTCAAGACCTGACTTGACGTCATGATGGCTCTTCCATTGTTTGAATTCATATAAGTGCTCTCAGTCAAACTCAGAGCTCTCTGACAGCTCATTCTCTTGACCCACTTTCTCAGCCTTTCCAGGTTGGATTTATAGGCAGGTTATCATAGCCACTATTCTGGGCACATCATATAGTGTTCAAATAAATGGATCCAGGAAGCAAGCTAAAGTACCCATTCCAATATCTAACAAAATAGACTGTCAATCAAAAGTAATTATAAGAGATGTGAAGGACACTTCATACTCATCCAAGGAAAAATCCACCAAGATGATGTCTCAATTCTGAACAAGTATGCCCCGAATGCAAGTGCAAGTACATTAGTAAAAGAAATATCCCTAAATTTTAAGGCCACACATCACACCTGAGTTTGATGATTTCTTGCTCTCTACTCCTCTTGAGTGTGTGTGCTTCTTTTTTTCTAGAGCTTTCAGGTGTGGTTTTAAGTTGCTAGTATGAGACCTTTCCAATTTCTTTATGAAGGCACTGAATGCTATGAAGTTTCCTTTTAGCATTATTTTCATTGTGTCCTGTAATGTGTAAATATACACATTAGTAGCAGAGACTCCAACACCTCACTCTCATCATGGACAGATCATTAAGACAGAAACTAAACAGAAATAATGAAAGTAACAGATGTTATAAATAAAATGGAACTAACAGATAACTGCAGAATACTTCACGCAAACACAAAAGAATATACCTTTTCAGCACCTTACAGAACCTTCTCCAAAATTGGCCATATAATGAGCCACAAAGAAACCCTCAACAGATAACAACAAAATTAAAATGACCCTCATATCTTATCAAACCATATGGATTAAACGTGTAATTAAACAACAGAAATAACAGAAAGCCTAAAAACTCATGGAAACTGCACAATTCTCAACTGAATGACGTCTGGGTCAGGGGAAAATATGTAAATTAAACATCTTCTAGAATTAAATGAAAATGAAGGCACATCATACACAAATTTACAGGACACAATGAAAATAGTGCTAAGAGGAATGTGCATTGCATTCAGTGTCTTCATAAAGAAATTGGAAAGGTCTCATACTAGCAACTTAAAAGCACACCTGAAAGCTCTAGAAAAAAAGAAGCACACACATCTAAGAGGAATAGACAGCAAGAAATCATCACATTCAGTTTAAAATCAATAAACTAGAGACAAAGAGAGCAATACCATGAGTCAATGAAACCATGAGCTGGTTCTTTGAGAAAATCGACAAGATAGATAAACCCTTAGCCAAACTAACTAAAAGGAAGAAAGACAGTACCCAAATTAACAAAATTTAAAACGAAAAGAGAAACATAACAATAGACACTGAGGAAAACCAAAGAATCATTAGGTCATACTTTAAAAGCCTGTACTCCATAAAATTGGAAAATCAAAATGAAATGGATGGTTTTCTTGACAGATACCACTTAGCAAAATTAAAACATGAGCAGGTAAACTATCTAAATAGTCCTATAAACCCTAAGGAAATAGATATAGTAATTAAATCTCTCAACTACAAAAATACTGGGGCCAGATGGTTTAGGGCAGAATTCTACCAGACTTTCAAAGAAGAGTTAATACAAATACTCTTCAAACTATTTCACAAAATAAAAACAGAAGAAAGATTTCCAAACTCATTCTCTGAGGCCACAATCACCATGATAACTAAACCACACAAAAGCTCAACAAAGAGAAATTCAGACCAATTTCCCTTATAAACATTGATGAAAAATGCTCATTAAAATACTCACAAACTAAGAACACATCAAAGTCGTCATCTGTTATGATCAAATCAAGTAGGCTTCATCTTAGGGACAGGGATGGTTCAATAAATGAAAATCCATCTACATATATGAACTGAAAAAAACTGCATGATCATCTCCTTAGATGCTGCAAGCACCTTTGACAAAATCCAACACCCCTTCATGTTCAAAGTCTTGGGAGATCATGGATATGAGGTACGTACCTAAACATAATAAAGGCACTATACAGCAAGCAAATAGGCAATATTAAATTAAATGGAAAAAAAAAAAACGATAGTAATTCCGCTGAAATCAGGGATAAGACAAGGTTACTCACTCTCTCCATATTTATTCAACATAGTACTTGAAGTTCTAGCTATAGCAATAAGACAACGAAATGAGATCAAGGGGATATATTAAAAAGACAGAAGTCAAAGTATTGCTACTCACAGATGATATTATAGCACACATAACTGACCCCAAAATTCTAACATATAACCTATACAGCTGATAATATGTTCAGGAACATGACTGGATCTGAAATTAACCCCAAAACTCAATAGTCCTCCTTTATATCAATGGTAAACAGGCTGAGCACGAAGTTAGGAAAACAACACCCTTTACAATTGCCACAAATAATATAAAATATATTGGTGTAACTATAATGAAGCAAGTGAAAACCCTATATAACAAGAACTTCAAGTATCTGAAGAAAGAAACTGAGGAAAATATCAGAAGATGGAAAGATCTCCCATGGTCATGGGTCTGTAGGATTACCATAGAAAAAATGTTCATCTTACCAAAAGCAATCTGCAGATTCAATGAAACTTCCACCAAATTCCAACACAACTTTTTCACAGAACTTGAAAAAGCAACTCTCGACTTCATATGGAAAACCAGAAAACCCAGGATAGCTTAAACAATCCTGTATAATAAATGATCTTCTGGAGGTATCACAATTCCTGACTTCAAGCTATACTACAGAGCAATAGTAATAGTAAATGCATGGTATTAGCATAAAACAGGCAGTTGATCAGTGGAATAGAATCAAGGACTCAGAAATAAACCCTAAAACCTATGTATACTTTAGTTTTTAGAAAGAAGCCAAAAGTATACAATGGAAAATAGAAAGTATCTTCAGCACATAGTGATAATTTAACTGGATGCATGTAGGAAAATGTAAATAGATTCATATTTATCCCTCTGTACAAAGCTCAATAAAGTCCATGTAGTTCAAACACTTCAATCTAAAACTAGACACACTAAATCTAACAGAAGAAAAAGAGTGGAACTTCCCTGAACACGTTGCAACAGGAGACAAATTCCTGAACAGAACAGCAACTAGTGCTCATGCACTAAGATCAAAAATTATTAAACGGGACCTCCCGAAACTGAAAGGCTTTTGCAAGGCAAGGAAACATTCAAGAAGACAAAATAGCATCTCACAGATTGGGAAAAGATCTTAAGAGTAGATAAAGAAAATGTTGCACACCCACACAATGGAATATCACTCAGTTATTTAAACCTGGAGGCGCTTGCTGATAGAAACCTAATATGGCTGTCTCCTGAGAGGCTATGCCAGATCCTGACATATTCAGAAGAGGAAGCTCACAGGCAACCATTGAACTGAACTCAGTGTTCCCAATGAAGGAGATGGAGAAGGAAATGAAGGATCTGAAGGAGTTTGCAACCCCATGGAGGGAGCAACACTGTTAACAGGCCAGACCTTCCAGAACTCCTGGAGAATGGACCACCAACCAAAGAATACACATGGAGCTACCCATGGCGCTGGCCACATATGTGGCAGAAGATGACCTTGTTGGACATAAGTGGGAGGAGAGGTCCTCAGACCTGAAGGTGTTCAATATCCCAGTGTAGGAGAATGCTAGGGTGGGAGGATGGGAGTGGGTGGGTGGGGAATCACCCTCATAGAGGCAAGGGGATGGGGGACAGGATGGGGGGTTTCCAAAGGGGAGACCTGGAAAGAGAAAAACATTTGAAATCTAAATAAAGAAAATATCCAGGAAAGGAGGAGGGAGAAGGAAAAAGAAAAAAGAAAAAGACATGAATTTTGCAGGAAATGGATAGAACTAGAAAATATCATGAGTGAGGTAACCAGACCCAGAAAGACGTACATGGTATGTATTCATTTAAAGTGGACATTACCCATAATGTACAGGATAACCATTACTACAAGCCACAGACCCCAGGAAACTAAGTAATGACAACAGCTCAAAGGAGTATATATGAATCTCACTCAGAAGCAGAAATAAGATAGACATGTATCTTAGCATCATGTAAGATATAATGACTAATTTTATATCAACATGGCATAACCTAGGATCATCTAGAATGGTAGAATCTTAATAGAGAAAATATCTCCATAGGATTGGACAGGATTAGCCTGCAAGCAAGTCATGAGTTACTGTTCATGTGGGAGGACCCAGCTCACTGTGGATAGTGCCATCCCAGTCTGGAGATCCTTAATCTAAAAGAAAGCAAGCTGAGTAAGGCATAGACAAACAAGGACACAGTGTTGCTCCAGGACCTCTACATCAATTCAAGAGTCCACGTCTCTGCCTTGGATTCCTATCCTGGCATCACTGGATGATAAACCCATTTTCTCCCCCATGTTATTTTCATGGTGCTTTATCACATTAATGGAAAACTCAACTCAGACAGAAAAAGCCTATGCTTTGTTAGTTTTAGACAATATTATTAACATTTAAACACCTCAAACCATTTAAAACACCTCAAAAAAGAACTCATTAGTTTCCCCAGTTGTGCTATACAATAGGAATGTTAGTATTAGGAATATTTAACTAAGGAACCACCAATCACAGAATTAGAATAAAAACTTCTATGGACTTTTAAATCTTTCTAGCAGGAGTTTAATTTTCAGAACTATTAATATGTATGCAGCCTCCATAATAATCCTGTCTTCAAAATAAAAATAAGCAAAATATATTCTGGTTTAAGAGACAAACTTCAAGATTTAACAGTTCAAGTTAGTTTTTTAAATAGTGCATTAATGGGAAAGTTCTTCTTAATAAATTCCATCCATTGTGCACATGACAGAGGACAGGCAGGTTCTCTGTGCTTCCTTGTAGAAGAGGCTGAAGTCTTCACATTCTCAGCTATAATTTGCATGTCCCCCACCTGCCAGCAGAGCCCAACTCTCCTTCTCTGGTCTCTCACCTCAAACCACAATGCCATAACCCTGATGGCACGGTCTGCACACAGATGCTTCAGTGAGATTCTCTCAGCATGCACATTAGTTTCTGTACATGCTTAAAGATAGGCAGTGTCCACACAGCTTGAGCAGAAGAGCCATCTAACAAACTATCTTTGAAGTAACTGAAAAATTTGCCATCCTCACTTAGAAAGAAATGTCGTATTCATTATTTTTATAAGCATAGTTTTTGATTACACTTCCATTCTTTCTCACTTTCTCCAGTCTGTTCTTGAAATAATATTATTGATTATTCTGAATAATTTCAATTAGCCTGTGTATTTTTTCAAGCTTATTTCCTGACCCTGAGCCTTGTAAATGGTTCAAAGTGAGCAGAGATGATGCCTTGTTACTTTGAAAGGCACCTTTACTGAATTAAAAAGCACTGGTCATGAGCTGTGTTGGTACTACCTCCCCTTCCACAAAGAAGCTAGACCACTTTAAAACACTTAGTACAAAGGCTGAGTAGACGACTCATGCACTAAAAATGTGTACTGCTCTTACAGAGGACCTGGCTTTGATTTCCACCATTTAGTTCAGGCAGTTCAAAACTGCCTATAACGCCTGTCCCAGGAGATCTGACACCTTCTTCTGGACTTCTTTGGTAAATACATACATTTGGTTCACATACATACACTCAGCCACACATATACACATTTAATAAAAAAATAAGGAAATAAATAAATAAATAATGAAATAAGTAAACAAATGGAATAAAGGATGAAATAACAAAACAAAGTAATGAATCTTTGAAAGACTGAATACAAAGAGGTATAAACAAGATTTTAGAACACAAAAGATGGAATCATTTCAAACTCATAAAGACTACCTACTAATAGAGAAAAATTCATATTAGTAGAATAAAATTAATTACAGAGAAAGAAATTAATTGGTATTTAATGAGTGTTAATAGCCTCTGAACATTTAAATACTGCCTTACTAACAGATTTAATCTTAGTTCCACTGAAAAGGAGATTGGATATATATGTAGCAAGAGACATAGACATAGGAAAAAGATTTTCTTTACTGAATTAAGCATATCTCTCAAAGAAAAGAACACTTAAAGACTTGAATGTTGATTTCTTGCTTAAAAAAAACACAAGACAAGACAGAAATTAAAACATAGATGTAACTGGATGTATGCCAGGCTTATAAGGACAAAAGTACATCATTTTCAAGGGATCTGGCAGACATCCCACATCAATTAATGAAGAAATCTTATAGAATATGCAACACAGCCATCTTTGATATTTTATATTTAGATATTGCAGCTCAAGAATGGGTAAGGAAAAATGAAAAATACAAGAAGGTGAGGAAGAAAATACTGATATTGGAATTCATCGATGTGGTGAGCTAATAGCTCAATGACTCATTCATTGAGGCTGAACTGTGCAGTGTAGTGATAAGCAACTACTGATGACTAAGAAGGATCCTAGATACTTGTCTCTGTGACCTGTCAAGAAATACAGGCAGTAAGAGAAAATACAGCCAACCCCTAGTGATGGCACCTGGAAAATACAGTGAAGCCCTACTGATGGCACCTGGAAGTTACTGCTCCAAATGTGTCAACATTGGAAGTCCTAAATGTGTTAGGTGTTTATTCATAGGATTATAGATAAAATGTACACTTGGGTCTATAGGTTCAACATTCCCTGAGCAAAATTCATTGAAAATACACAGCTTTTGATGGTGTTGACATATCCAGCAGCTCTCCACACATCAGGATACAATGGTATAAATAGGTCCACTCCTGAGTTCATAAAGCGGAAGTTCTGCTGCTCTTTCTAAAACTATCAACTACCCTGTAGTTTTAAAAAATATTTATTTATTGTGTTTGTGTTGTTGCATGATATATTTTTGTGTACCAGGTATGTGTAATTGTCCATAAAAGGCCAAAAGATGGGTTACTTGGAGAATATAATATTTGTCACAATAGGTAGTTAAACTGGTTTATTCAATTGATTTCACTGTTAATAATATGGCAATTAATGGATAAATATCATGCATATAACAGAGAAAACAATCAAAATATAAAAAAGTTTAACTCAAAGGTCATTTATGTTTCAGAGAAAAATCACAAGATAAATGAAAAATGCTAGTCTATTTCCTACCATATAATAGTTTATTTTATAAATGTTAATACATTCTCTACATGCAAATAATTGATTTTTTGAAAAGGAAACAAACTTTAAAAGTAAAAATAACTTTTAAGATTAGGTGTAAAAATCAATATTAGTTTATACTAACTCAACACTTTAGTTTATATTAATAACTGAGTATTCTAAACCCTGTTGATTATAATGTGTAGAAATCTTTTTTCATGTTTGTATATATAGTAGTTAGTTTTAACTGTCCATTTGAAAAAACCTAGAGCCATGCGAGAAGGGAATTAAAATGAAGAGATTGCAAGTATAAGATTAATCTACAGTCATGTCTATGGGAACTTTCCTAAAAGCCCAGTCCACTAGGAGTGGCACCACTCCCTGGCAAGGGGATTCTGGACTACGAATAAGTAAAACTAGCTTAGTTAGAACTAAGTAATCAGGAAAGAAAGCAGCCGGGCAGCATGGGTGCACATGATGTGATTAGCTACTTGAGCTCCTGTCTTGACTTCATTGGAGTCAGGAACTGTGCTGTAGAATTGTGATGTAATTAAACCCTTTCTCCCTTAATCTGTTGTTGTTCTGAATCTTTTATCTCAGTGACAGGAATAAATCTAGGACAGGATACAGCCGGAGTTTGTAACAGAAATGATTAAAATATATGTAGACTTGAATGAGCCTGCACATGTATCACATACTGAAATCAATTTGTGAGAACATATAATAATAATAATAATAATAATAATAATAATAATAATAATAATAATAAAACCTTTCAGAATTCTGAAAGCAATCTAGGTGGTGTTATGGAAAGGACAGAGTAAAAGTCATGAGGCAGTGTCCTGGATCCATTAGCTCTTTTTTTCTTGAAGACCTAATGAGTGAAAAGTGAATAACAGAGGAGATCCTCTTTGAACCTAATAGTCATCATAAAAATGGCAAATATTATCAAGAGAATGGTCTTGCATGAGTTACAATTAAAAGATTGGCAGAAGTTCAGCTTAATAAAAGGGAACAGGGTGGCTGACCCACTTGCAGAGTTGAGAAGTCTTTCTAAAGGCCAAGCCACACATATTCCTTCTCCACTGAGTATTTTATAAGCAGCAAAGGAAGCCAAGAATGTTTAAAAATGAAACAGAAAACAGCATTCTTGGGTCCTATTATAAAGGAAAAGGGCATAGGGTAAAAATAGTGTCACATCCTAACTTAACCATGTAACAATCCAATCCTGATATAGTGTTCCTTTGGTGTAAACACCATTATGGCTAGACCTATTATAAGGGCCTATTATTTCTTTCATTTTCTTAACAATACATGTACCCTTTAGTTATACAAACTTCACTGGGCAGTGGCTAAATATAAATGAGATAACTTAAGTAGTTAGTCATAATAATATTTATAAACCTGATTTCATTATGTTGTTTCATTCTTCTTAATAGTCCACAGGCATTTAAATGCAAAGTCTAATTTAGTGTTTGGTTGAGTTAGCTTGAAACACATACAAAAAATTTTTTTGAGATAATCTTCCCTCTTATCTTCATGCCAGAAATTTCTTCATTGTTAAAGTATTTTTATTAAAATTTGTCTTGTGCACAGTTATGCCTTAGTAGCTACAACTTAATATAAAAGTTAATTATTAAGTGGTGTAGGAAACAAGATTCAAAATAAGTAGTTTGATTCAGGTGCCTGATTTTGTGTCTTATAGTCGCATTTAGATATTTATTGCTATTAAGAATCATGTTGATTGCTGATGTTTTGGAACATTTGCTATCATGTTTTAGCTATGACTTAAAAGTGTCCAGCATCAGTACACCGGACAAAACTACTTGGAATGAATACTTTAAATGCAGTGTTTTATATGAGATTGAGACAGACAATTTGAACATTTTGATACTTGGAATAATTGCATAACAACTGTAGGCTTTCTCATTCTTCCTTGATCTGCATGGTTGAATCTAAGTATAAAAATAAATCAACATTTCCAATGACATCTAAAATATGGATTGGATGTTTCAGCAAGCTTTCTACTTAAGCTCTGTTGCCTCTGGTCCCTCTTCTCTCATTAACGCAGATATTCCTTTGCTATATGGTTTCTCTGCTTCACTAGGTTATACACTTAATGGGATTAAGAACCTTGTTTCAATTGATTGCTATTGCACCTTCAAGATATTTAAAACAGAGAATGCAACAAAAGCAAGCATAGCATTTGTTGAATAAATAAATGAGAAACTGTTTTGATCATAAAAAGATAAAGGGAGTATAAGATTATGTTCTAAGGGGGTGTGGTGAGGTATGAGGGA
>JADRCD010148701.1:0-23758 GCA_019843815.1 Montemys delectorum
GTGTAGGTATGCATGGAAGACAGAAGAAGGTATTAGATCCTCTAAATATATTTCTGTCTTTCATCAGGATCCTCCTTCCAGCAAAGATTCATCATCAGTTCATGGAAGGATTCTGGACAGCCCTGAGGGCAAGGCATTGTGTACCCTGCTCTACTTGTTCCAACACTTCCCGGGTTACTATACCTGGATATGGCACTCTTCCTTTTGTTACCAGCTCCGCCTGTAGAATTCCAAATGACCACACATCTTACTTTATTGTAAATAGACCATATAGCACAGCCTCAGGAGCTGTCCACTTGATTGGAAATTTAGCACCTTGTCTTGCTGTGAATTTATTGTCTCCAATTAATCTTGCTAAGCCAAAATCTGCTATTTTGCATATAAGGTTTTCTCCTACAAGAATATTAGCAGCTCGGAGATCTCAGTCAATATAGTTCATTCTTTCAATATATGCCATGGCGTCAGCAATCTGAGCAGCCATATAAACCTGCTGTGGAAGCTTCAAGTACTTTCCATCTCCTTCCTTAAGGAAATCTAGCAAGCTCCCTTTTGACATAACCTCAGTGACAATAGAAATTGGCTCTTCAGAAACAACTGCGTAGAGTAGAACAAGTTTATTGTGTCTTAATTTTTTCATTATCTGAGTTTCTTGAAGGAATGCTTCTGGCATCATTGTACCTGGCTTTAGTGTTTTGATTGCTACTTTTGTAGTTCCATTCCACATTCACATCTACACTTCACGAAAGCATTTTTGACCTAGTTTAACCTCTAGTCACTAAGATTCTTGAGAGGATTTCCCAAGTATCTTTTGCTAGATCTTGAGTGTGGGGTTTCACAGTTGGACACACAGTTGTTTAACTTGTGGCATAATCCATCAGCATGTCCTGAGTAATGCTTCCCCAGTTTCTGCAGTGTATCAAACTGAGATCTGGTCATAATGTAGTATCCACTATTGTCAAGTTTTCTGATTCTATAATGCTTCACATTGTCACCCCTTACCTCATCCCAATCACGAATTGAGATGGAATAAGCACCTTTAGTAGGTTTACTTCCTCTTAATGAGAATATACCTCGTTGATTCCCAGGATTCAGAAGTAATCTTTCCACTGGGTCCTATTGCCCTGATGTCTACAGTCTGTGACATGAGTGTTTTAAAAGGCTTCATGTGAACTATGGTATTATAGTTTATCTAAGCATTCTTTAAAGAGAAATAAAATCGTGTTTACGTATAATGCTGATCAGAAAAATAAGGCAGAAAAAAATTGATGATATTCTTTAGATTTTAACTAAATGGAGCAGCTCCTTATAATGAAAATTGTATAGTAAGGATGCAACACTAACTTAATATGTTTTTGGTTTAAATTGTTATGTATTTTTTTAACTTTCAAGAAAAAGAAACAGTTATAAACAGTTATGCACATTTGAAGATTTTTTTTCAACAACTTTCATTTGTATTGTCTTAATGTGGAATTTTAACACCCTTACCAAAAATGAATGGCAAAAGCAGCCTTCTAGCACACTTTTTAAAATAAATAATGGTAGCCTAAAACTTAATATTTTATAAAATATTGTAATATTGCTTTGCTAATAATTAAAATAAAATTCTTTGTTGAATGAAAAAAAAAATCCTCTAGAGCGGCAGTTCAAGGCAGTTGTTAGCTATGTAACGAGAGCACTCTGGTCTGAACTCCAGAACCTTAAAGACATTTCTCCAACCCTCCATCAACGGACCTGAGGAAGACTTACATTATTAGACCTAAGTTGTAAAGCAGCTACAAGATAATCTTGAGGACACAGAGCCAAGGTTAAAAACAATACAGACAAAGAAAGTATCCCAAACTGTGTCGTCTCACACTCAGTGGGAATTTTTACATTTTGTGATATGTTTCAGAATTTCTTCCCAAATTATAAAGGAATTTGTAGGGCAAGAGAGTTGGCAGTTTATGGCTTAGCAGTTAATAACATGGATCATTCTTGTGAGGGTCAGCCCTTAGTTCGGCAGCACCCATGTCCAGTGTCTTACAGCCACCAGGAACTTTATCTCCAGGGTATTTGCAAGACACTTCTCTGCCTTGAGATGATTCCACTCCCTTTTAGCAGATGTCATCAGTAGGCATCCAACAGCTCTGGCATCTTCAAAACCTTGGGGTCTTCAGGGCAATCCAGGCTTCACCTTCAGATATACACAACATGGTCACCATGAGCCTCCATGCGGGAACACCTCAGCCGTACACTTGGCGTCAGTGGCTTTCCTTAGTTTCTGAGGAAGAGTCCATAATCCCTTTCTTCTATTTCGACTCTAGATCCTCATAAGAGTGAACACTAATAACCACATGACCAAGAGTCAACACTAGGCTGTTTTGAGATTTCTTCTGCCAATAGAATTAACCCAAAACTCTTCATTTTAGCTTTAGGCAGACTTTTCAGACAAGGGCAAAAAAAGCAGCCACATTCCTTGCCAAAACATCACAAGAACAGCCTCTATTCCATATACTAAATTTCATCTCCTTCAAAACATCTTGAGCCAGGCCCTCATAGTTTAAATCACCCTCAGTCCCACTGTCTTGCATGCTTCTATTAAGATGGCTGATTAAGCCCTATTTACATCTTTCAACTGCTTTTCTAATCAAAAGTTCCAAAGTCCACATTCCTCCAAATGGAAGCATAGTTGGGTGTAACACAGCACTTATCTCACTCCCGGTATCAATTTCAGGCCTAGATAGGGTTTTTTATTGCTGTGAAGAAACCATGATCACAGAAGCTCTTATAAAGGAAAACATTAATTGGGAATGGCCTAAAGCTTCAGAAGTTTAGTTCATTTTTATCACAGTGGGAAGCATAGCCGTGTGCAGGAAGATAAGGTGCTAGAAAACTAGTTAAGAGTTCTACATCTTGACATGCAGGTAGCAGGAAAAGAACTGGCTTTAGCTTCTGAGACATCAAAGCCTACTCGCAAGATGACACACTTCCTTTGGCAAAGGCCATGTCTGCTAATGGTGTTGCTCCTGAGGGCCAAGCATACAAACACATAAGTCTATGAGGTTATTCCTATTCAAACTACTTCACAGTCCCTCATGTGGCCATCTTCACATATTAAATCCCACACACATACTCAAAATTTAAAACAAAATATTTAAAGGCAGTTTGCATTATTTCATTCTTGCTCAAAAATTACATTCACAGACAGAGTAATTAAAAAAAAATGAGTATCCAGAATTGCAATCTGCTATTCATGTCTTTCTCATATCTTCATTTGATTTTAAGTACAAAATTAATATCTATCATTTTACTTAAACTTCTAGGTAAAAATCATTTTTAATGATATGCAAGCCTGATTATCTTAAAGTAAAATTAATTCTAATTCTTGGTTTTTACAAAATACATTTCAACATTGGAAAGAGTTGTTTCCTTATGTTAAAAGCATAGAAAGTTTTGTCACTAATACATTGTCACTGCATTTAGAGACGTAAGTTTATTTATAAGGAGGGTGAGGAATTAAAAAACATTAAACTCATGCAAAGTTACATTTGTATTAAAGTATTTACAATATCAGTTGTAATGAGCTCATCACTGGTAGAGCAGAAACCTCTGAAATGTTTGCAATCTGTGTGCTGCTTTTCAGCAAACCTCTCTCTACTTTTACAATTATTTTATATTTTTTGTTTTATAAAATTTACAAAATAATAATTTCTGACTGCTAAATTTTAAATAGCTAGTCATATGAATGATTACTGGATTTCAATACAAATAGAAAAATGTGTTAAAATGAAGAAAGATGTTTATTTATAATTATGGATGATGTGCAGGGCTATAAACAATAGCTACATCATGTCAGAAGTAAGTAGCAATCTTCGTCTAGTGAAAGGTTCACAACTAACAGCAGGTTGAAATGTGAGTGGTGTGGTAATTAACTTAAAAGTTTGTCTGACATTATGATAGATTACGTCCCCACATGAACTATGAAATAAAAAACTGACCTTAGGAAGAAGGGGACGCATAATTCTATGGAACACAAGAACGAATGGTACTTTTTACACTCTTAGATTTATGACAACCTTTAAGTCTTTGTTATCCAAGTGTACTTTCAGAAAATGCACAATTGCCAGTTTCAAACAGAGAAGGGAACAGAAAAAAAGCCTGTGGCATCTGTCTTTGTAACGGAAAAATAGACATTTGAAGGTCATACCACTGATACTGTTTGTTGGTTAAGGTTTTTGTACTGTATATCTTAAATATTTTAAGAATTATACAATGTCATATTATAGGTTGAGTTTATTTGTAGTATAAAGATAATTATTTGTGTATAAAACAGGTGAGAATATTTTTCACGTAAACTTTACCTTGAATAATCAAGAAGGTTATTTTTGATTTTTTGTTTCCACAAGTCAAATTTATTGGTTGGTAATATTTCAAAACTTTACATTAAATGTTATGCTGAAGATTCTTTTCCTCTGAATACCATTTTCTAGGTTTTATAATATTTTTAGAATATGGATGCTCGTTTTACTTTTGAACCTTTAACCATTGAATGTGCCTTCAGTTCTTGAAGATAAAGCAATGAAGGTTAAGTTTATCAGTATTCTTCCTATAGTATTATGACAAATTTATCAATTTTATCACTACTCAATTTTTTCCCATTAGTTTCACATGATAATGGCTCACAAGTCAAGGTTCATTAACTTCTACTTCCCACTGAGGTGAACCAATAGTCAAACCTCCCTATTTTCCCCTTATCAATTCCTTTTACTACAGTGTTTTAAAACAATCTCAAATTCAACATGACCACTATAAAACCCTTTCAGCCAACTACATGTTCCTTTATCAGTATTCTATTCCTACCGGATACAAACAACAGTAAATTGCTTTACTTTTACTGCTAGGTAATACTTATCAATTAAAAAATAATTCACTTTACAGCAGTATAGCTTTATAAAACTAATTACATACCCCATGAATTTCTTAAATTATTTAAGATATACTATACTATCGGTATATTCCTTTACATATTTAGGTAGTTAAAATGTAGTGGTTATTTTCATTGTAGTTATCACAAATGTGGTCTACAAGATAAAACAAACTTATTGTCAAAATCATATTTCTGTCATGTGCTGTTTTCTGAAAGCACCTGAAACATTTCTCAATATCGTAGTGTCTTCCTGAACTGGAAAGACAGTCTCTATCAAGAATGCTCCCCTTAGCATGATTGACACAGTTGACATGATGGCTTCATATGAGAGATAGCAAGGATTCCAAACTGATGACGTTTTCATTAATAGTGTTATAATATCACTATTATATCACTATATATCAATGATTCTTTCTCTCAGCTTTCTCAGATAATTAGCAGTATTTTTGCTATCTATCTTTTCAAGTACATGACCTGCGCATATTAAGAGACACTGAATCTCTCTATATATTGAGTATCATTCCGGTTATGGCTATGGAGAACAAACATTTTATGATAAACTAAATGAAACTTTAGTAGAATATTTATATTAGAAATGTAAGAATTCATGTTTTTCTTCTTAAACTTATGATTAAAAATATGAATCTCATAAAAATTCAAAATTTAATACAATATTTTCAAATTCAAAAATTCTCACATGTAGTTG
Source organism: Montemys delectorum (assembly GCA_019843815.1). Lineage (NCBI taxonomy): Eukaryota > Metazoa > Chordata > Mammalia > Rodentia > Muridae > Montemys > Montemys delectorum. The sequence continues at coordinate 5,613 of JADRCD010148701.1, forward strand.
AACAATAATTGATTTCTGAGTTGGATATGGTAAAATATTTTATAAGAGTTCATAATTTTTCTCCTAGATATGACAATAAAGTTATAATGTTTGGGGACTTCAGTTATAAAATAAGCTTATAAATTTTTAGAAGTTCTAGAACAAAGAATCTCTAGATGACTGTTATTGTAATGGCATTGGTTAGACATTTGCTCAGGAGATCCAAATTTAAATTCTATCTATAAAGTTGAATGGTAAATAACCTGTCCTCTTAGTAAAGAACTCATCACCCTTTTAAACACTTGTCATATTTTTGTTTATTTTTGTTATTATAATTTACATTACTTCCTTCTAGTTCCTCCCCAACATGCTTCCATATACACCATTCCCGGCTCTCTTTCAAATGTATGATGGATGGCTTCAAATTCCTTAGTTGTTACTGTATATGTATTTGAACAAATGTATATATATATTCCTAAAAAGAGCTGATGAGTCCAAGTAACATTACTTGTAGGTATGTTTTCAGGGTTGACCATTTGGCACTAGGAAACCAGTCAGTATCCTCTTCTCTATGAGGATCACCTCTCCTGCTTCTGGTTTTACTCACTTGCCTCTAGTTCAGTTCTCAACCTGTGGGTTGTGACCTCTTTTGGAGTAATGGTAATTTCCCTTATCAGTTTGGCACATTATCAGTGTCATTCTTGTTCACTTCAGATTCAGATCATCAAGTTAGTGAGACTTTATGGGTATAGTTTTTTATGTTAATAGGAGACACAATCTTACACGAACCTCCTTCCCTGATCGTCTGGTTCTTTAAATTGTTTCACCCCTGCTCTGCAATATCCACGATCCTCAAATGCAGCAATGTTTTCAGTGACTCATTGCTCCATGCAGACTGAAAAGAAACAGTTGGATTTAACAATGTTCCTTAGGAAGGAAATCTGTAATTAATGTTTAGCTATTTAATATTCTTCTAACATTTAGATCTGACTAGTATTATGTGAAACAATCCATATTAAAATTATATATTCTTATTAATAATTAACTTTTTATGTATCAGTGTATAAGGAATTTAAAATGGTACTTGATCACCTGCTGAGTCTGTTAGAATGACTTAAGATCAAAGAAGAATTAAAGTATAGTGACTTTAAAGATGAGTTAATCCAATGATTATAGTTGGTTTACTTTTTAATTTATCTAAATCAAGACGAGATATCTGTTGGTCACTAAAGCATAGAGGGAACAGGGTTATATGTACTCAAAAAGGCTATGACACACAGGTTGAGAACCACTGGTTTACAAAATCATTAATTCAATCTCCTTATCATTGAAGCACTATTTTCTGTATTTTTTTTAGAATTATATTAATTGCCATCCACTTTCTGCATGAAAGGTAAGACCTAAGGGAATTATATTCATGAAGTAATTTATGATTAAATTACAGTGTCAGGCATATCTTAAGGGTTAGGCTTCTAAGCCTAAGAGTTCTCTGTATTGTTGATATCTTGCCTATGTTTGTTATAACCACAAATGTTTCAGGAAACCTGAGATTTTAAGTGAGATAAGCACACTCTCCCCAAGGTTGTCTTGATGAGTTGATTTTTTAAATTACTGACATTCCTCTTTTAAAAGACACCACAAAATGGGATACAGATGCGATGAAATGAATTAAAAAGTTCTGTTAACTTATTTCCACACATTTCTTTACAGCCTGTTTTCTCCATGTATGTGTCATAATGTAAATTTATGGTATATTGAATTTTTCCTTTAAGTTTCAAGCCAGACAGGCTTAAGTTCTGCCTGCATATTGTGACATCCTTCATTTGGTCTAGTTTTTCAGATAAGATTTTAATAGACCCAAATAAAACATGAGGCCATAATGCTTTGATAAATATAAAGAATGTGTGTACCCATTCAACACTTGAGAATCAGTTACCTATTATTTTGTGCCTCATGAAGACCAAATGGCAAGTTCAGTATTATAAACAAGCACAAGATGCAAAGTCCTTTTTCTTCTGCATGAACATTAAGAAAACAGTCATGTGCTGCTGGTAAAAACACCTAACCCTCAAGAGACTGGAAGCCCCAAGGAATTTAGAGGCCTGGTTGGATGGAGGCATGGGGAGAGCCTCATGGAGGCAGGGGACTTGGGAGGAGGTATGGGATGTGGAACAGTCAGAGGGTGGGGGGATAAAATCTGGAGTGAATAAATAAATAAACAAATAAACAGATAAATAATTAAATGACAAAAACCAGAATCTCCAAACATAACAAAACAAAACAATTCGAACAAATAAAGAAATAAAAACCCAGAATCCCCCATGCCATTATTAGCTATTAATTTATACAATATGGGAAATATGTAAAAAAGGGTGAGGGGCACAGGCTAATTTCAACAAAATTCTAAGAAAAGCTGTTCACGTTCTTCAAGCTATTATCAGCACTATTCCCCTAAGCAGTTTTAGACTGTAGTTATTATACGTCTGTCTATACTCAGTAGTGGAACTTAGAAACATGGAACTTTGTAAAACATAGATGAATATAAGAACATATAGTACATTAGAGGTAAAGTGTTGTGTTTGTGTCTGTATGTACCTTTGTATACAGTTACATATGCATGGATATGTAAGTAGGAACCTTTATGGAGGCCAGAGGTTTGTTCACTTAGCGTCCTCCTGTCTCAGCCTTTCCAGTTCTGGACTTATACCCACATACTGTTGTTATTCCTATACTTTTACATGATTACCGGAGATCTGAGCTCAGGTCCTCATGCTTACAAAGACAAGCACTTTATTTACTGGGCCTTATCACCTGCCCATAAAAATGCTTTTTAATCCTTTTTTAATTTGCTTTGAAATAGACAAAAATTCAAACATTTTGAACAGGCTGCTTAAAGTCATTCCAACAACAATGGACCATTTATTGTTTGTTGCATAAGCCACTTCCCTTAACATCATTGAAATCATTAAGATGAAATTTCTCTGATGTGATCTGATTCTGTTTATTTATGTGAATATAACAGACTCAATGTTCAGTGTAAGTTCAATTACTATCATTTGTGCAATTACTATCATATAGATTGATAAATACATAGATAGGTAGGTAGATAGACGGATAGATAGATACATACATAGATACATTGATACATAGATACTTGTTTGAAACAACCTAATTAAAAACAAAATATTTATGTTCCAGAAAACAAATAATTCCTCAGGTTTATTAAAATTTTACTTGTGTTTACAATGCTTATATTCTATATATTTAAAATATTTGTATTCACCACTTGACACATTTTCTCTCTTACAAAGGTATATCAAATGTTCTCCTCTTATAGTGAAAGAAATTAAATTTGTTTTTAAATTAAATTTTGTCAATTGGTGTCACTGAAGACTAGTGATTTCCATGATAGCTGCTTCTCTCATTATGCAAAGTAGAAGCAATTGTGAAACCAGCACCTTTGACTACAGTAATGAGATATTAACAAAGAAATGCCAGTAACACATTCATTCATCTAAATCTTCTAAATTTTAAGTTTTGTGTAATCCAGGTCACTGAAGATTTAAATTTTATGTTAACTTACATTGTTAACCGAAAAGGAAATTGGAGAAGCTCAAGGTCCCTATTCTGAGTCAACAAACAAAAGATAAAAGGAAAACCATCCAGAGGCAAACATATTAAAGCAAAAGCTCAAATGGTAGATATAAAGAAGATTCTGGGGAAGGGATCCAGTGCTGGATTGGCGTTATGGGGAAGAAGGGAGCTGATTTCTAAAAAGTTTATGATAAACTTCACTTTTAATGGAATAGAAAAAACAGTGTCACTCCATCCATTCCCAAACTCCAAAGGATCCTCCCCTGACTGCAGAGAGTGACAAACCTAAGAGTCATGATATGCTACAGTTGTCTTGATCAGGGCTCTATTGACTATTTCTTTCTATGCAAATAAAAGGAATCTATCTCTGGTCTTGGCTGGAGCCTTAAAATGCCAGGCTATTAAATATATGGGCTTGCCAATCATCCGAACATAAACCATCCATCTGGGAGTCTGACTCAACTAAAGCCATCATAAGGGATGGGAAGAATAATTATCCCCTGAAATGAGATAAGGCACTTTTTCATACTAGAAACCTGCTCCTTGGTATAGTCACTTACAGAACTGTGGTCATGCAGACTACTAAGGCCTGCCTGTTTTTCTAAATTACTGCAAAATTACTTGTTTTTTCTTCATTTTTCTATGTCATGTTTTACTGACTGATACTTGCTAAGCCCTAGACATGCTTTTCTGGACTTTCTCTCTCTTCTGAAGTTTTCACCTTAGCATGCGGCTGTCGGTGACTGTTGGTGACTGCTTACAAACATAATTTTTTTCTATTCTTCTTCATCTTCTCCTCTGGACAGAAACAAAATTCATAGCTTGCCTTCCTTGGGATTTTTTTCAAACTGTTAATAAAATTACCATTGACTTTTCTTCTGAATATACCTTAAATTCTAATTTTAATGAGTCAAAAACCCTGAGAAAGGAACTCAAGTTGGAGTTCCCAAAGTAAATAGTATTATTTGAAACTTTCAGAAAATATCTGAGAAAAGAAATGTAGTCATATTCAAGAACTCTATACATTCAATTTTGTGCCTGTGTCATTGCTATTTCATAATAAAACATCTGTATGAGAAAGAAATATTAGCTGTATGACAGATTCCTTATAGTAAGTGTCCCTCATTTTGCAAGAATTGAGAAAAAAACCTTGTTTTAGTTTAGTTTTATTTTTTTCATCCTGAAACTGTAAAAGTAAAAGTCTGAGGTTATGTCACATGGAATTTATAAAACATATAACATGAAACAGGAGTTACTACGAGATATCTAATGTGTCAGTACTAACAAGTGCATTGCCAGTGTGACCAAGGTTCAACCATGGATAAATACTAACAAGTGGACTGGAGGTGTGACAGGTTCAATCATGGACAAATGTTCATTCTTTTGATTGAAGTGTGAGGAGGACATTGCTCCTGATTATCCCTGGTATAGGATAGACAGAATTTCAATCCACATTTTTGTATGAGTTGATGCAGCCTAGTGAAATGGGTTCCACATGAAGAATATGCCTCAAATCTAAAGCTGTAATTGGTTTCATATGTTAAATCATCAAATTCAAACTCCTCAGGAAAATTCTTACTACCCTGTGATAATGCTAGATAGAACATCAGAACTTATACATCTTCATTTTTATCTGGGTTATAAACGCATCATGTGCATTGACTCTGCAAATCAATCCATATATATTCATCCATTTATTCAACTGACATCTATTAGTATTCATTAATTTTCAAAGGCAATTAGTATAAAGAAGCTATTTTTATATGTTTAAATATAGTGATGAGAGCAGCACTCCTCATTTGCAGTATTACTTAGAGGATAAAAAGCTTAACTTGCTAAGAAATCCTAATTCCCAGAGGATGACTGATTGTCATAGAAAAGACCAAATTAAATTAATTTGATTTTATATTAAATAAATATTGTAAAAATTCTATAAAGTGTTACTGTTTAATTTATAAAGTTTTTTTTATAATATTCCAAATTAGAGTATATTTTCACCAAAGTATTCTGAAGAGCTTCAAATCCTAAGCTTTGAAGCTCAGGATTGCTATATTACAGTCTCAGCACTGGGAAATGTTCAACATATAGCATTTTTTACTTTACTGGATCAGAATGAATTTGTATCAAGACCCTAAGTAATTACACGCTTTTTAAATTTTGAGAAACAGGGTAACGGAATCTGCAAAAAAGTCTGGTCACTTTTCGTAGAAACAAATGGATCATTCATAAAGACTAAGAGGAACAACTCTGAGGGATATGTTAATGAGCTAAATTGTGTAAGCTGCCCAAAGACCAGAGAGATATGTTAAAGATTTAACTTCCAAAACCTCAAATTCTCAATGTTTTCTGTCATGGAGCCTTTAAAGACAAATTAGATTAAGTAATGCTGGTAGAATAAACCCTGTTAATTATGACTGGTATCTTTAAAAGAAAAGGAATATTAAAATGCTCGCCCCCCTTTTAGATAGTGATCAGTAGAAGAAACCAGATCCCACAGCATAAAGAGATCAGGAAGGACACACCAATGAGGAGGGTACATGGGGAATAAATATCACAAGCAGGTGTTATTTCTATCCTTCAATACATGGCTGCGATGGAAAGGGATCATATCCTAAGACCTTCTAGATCGATGTGATGAGCAGGAATGCAAACATACAAAACACCTTTATTCTCCCTAGCTGAAATACACCCTCAGTACATATCTTTAACCCCTAACAATGAAGGTAAAGTTAGTTTGTAGAAGAGAATAGCCATGTTTGAAAGTGACATCTACTTGAGGAGCAGACACAATGACAAATCAGAGAAAGATTTGACAGAATGAGACAGGTAGTATACACCCAACTTTTAGAGAACTGCATCAGAAAGAAAAGCTATTTAAGAGCAGCACGGGGGAGAAGGACAGTCAGTTGCGAATCAGCTCAGTTCATCAGTCAGTTCAGCTGAGTTTATTCAGAGTTCAGTCAGATGGGAGTCAGTGAAGGGAGTGCAGTTTGTGACAGTTGATTTCAATCACAAATTCATGCAGGTCAGTGCAGGGCAGCAGAGGCAGTTGAAGCCAAAGAATAAGGAGTCAAAAGTTTAAAGTTTAGAAGAAATGAGCTAGTTTAAGGCCAAGGAGAGCAATTCAGGCAGAAGCTGAGAGCAATTGGATTGAATCACTTAGTTTGAACTAGGAATTTGAGCCATAACATCTGACTTGAACCAGCCAGCCAGAGGTCAGAAAGAACTAAAGGATGAGCTTTTTCAACAGTAAGGTTCCAAAATGAAAATTACATCAAGTTAATAAAACATAATTTCTCACCAGGTATTATCAGAATGAGAATGATAATAAAACAAAACAGGAAAAACATGCTAAACAACTAAACCTATCAATCACCTGGACAGGAATCGAATTCTCACATCTACAAGAGGCATGCTACGAGGCAATGAAGGATAATTATCACTTAATAAAATCATGTACTTAGTCTTCCAAAAGTCCTTCCTTTGGTGAAAATCCTGCCAGAGCTTCCACAATGTAGCAAGGATGAGTCTTTCCACTTTTCTAATTTATGCAGAAAAATGTAAGTTTTTCTCTTTCCTTTTTCTATCCCTCTTGTCTGAGGGCTGGCAGAAGCCTGGAAATGCTTTTCTGTTCACCTGGGCTTTGCTCTTCTCTGAAGCCTCCCCAGAAGGAATTCTGACTAGTGGCTGCTTTCTGAGTCCCACTAATAAACCACCCTGCTTTCTTAGACCCTAAAGCAAAAGACTGTCCTCTCTTTCTTGCAGGCATTTCTACTTTCTTTTAAACTTTCATGAAGTTGTACCTGATCTCCCTTTGGTTTCACTTTTACTTTGTTTGATTAATGTGGCTTAGAACTCAAAGGAAGAAAATCCCAATTTTCTTGGTAACAGTGATAATCTATGTTAAAAGTAGTAGTACTTTTTAAAACTTAGTTTGTGTCTTTCTGTGTGACAGCGTATTAATATATTTTAGAGTATAAATTGAAAGTTCAACATAGACTTTTTAAAGGAGTACAGCTGCCTGGAGATAGTTCTCACCTCTATTTTGACTGATGCTGGTAAACCATGTGATGGCACATCTGACTGCACATTCTGAACTTGCAGCCGGAAGTCAATAGTATAAACAACTTTTTGGAAAGAAGCTGTGTTAAATCTTTGATAACTAAAAGAGCATAGTAACTATATAGTAACAACATCATAGATTTTATTTTTTAACTACCCACAGTGTATGTTACATTTTATATTGGCAGACTTCATGAGATGCCTCCCCAAAGTATACTACTTTAACAGAAGAATTTGTTTGAGCTTGAAGTGATCAAGGACCGATTGATGTAGCAAAGGCTTTCTGACCTTGTCATACTTTTCTAAATTCAGAAAATAAATTTTCTTTTGAGTAGGATGTTCTCCCAATACCAGGTAGGGTAAAGCAACTCTTGTCATCAGTGATGAAAAGACACAAAGCTGAGCTTGCATCCATTGACTTTACAAAAATAGTCCTTAACTTCCCACAGATCGTATATATCTATATATGATCTATCCTCACAATTTATAATCCCTTGAAGCTCAAACCACAAGCCATCTTTCTTTGTTAAAAAATGATCTATAAATAACTGTCCTGGCTTTACTTCATTTCTGCCATAAAATATCTTGACAAAAAGGAATTTAGACAAGAAAGGGTTTATTTTACCTCAGAGTTCCATTCGCAGTCCCAGATAGAAGGGAAATCAAGGTGGCAGGAAGTTCAAATGGGTAGTCTCCTCACATTTCCAGTGAAAGACAGACAGAAATAATTGCAGCCATATTTAGTGCCTAGCTGGCTTTCTATATTCTTATACAATCCAGAGCACTAAATCAGGAAATGATGCAAATGTTGTGGCCTAAGCCTTCCTTTATCTATTATTTTAATTAATATAATCTTCCATATATGTTCCTAAATGCAGCTCAGTGTAGATAATGCCTCACTAAGACTCTCTGCTGAAGTGATTCAAGATTCTGTCAAGTTGACAGTTTAATATAACCTTTGACGTTCTGAGTTCAGGAAACTTGTAATTATACTTTTTTTCTATGAACTTCCATGAATATAAATATTATTATGAATTATTTTTCTTGGCATCTGTTAATCTTCCCTTCATCAGACTCTAAATACCACTTCTAAGAGAATAGAGAAAAACACATTTTCTTCCTAATGTTAGAAAGCTAGGTATAATTCAAACTGCTTGTGGGACTCAGGTGAGATAAGTGTATTCATAAACTCTCACAAAATGCATATATTAATTTTTTAAGAATAAAAGAATGTCTCAGAAGATTATCTGTGTTAGAGCAACCTAATAAGTACCTTCTGCGTGACCTGATGCAAATTAAAGAACTGTTCTAAGTCTTGTCAAGTTCATACAACATCGGCATCATGCTACAGACAGAGGGTTTTCTGCAATTATACATGCATTTAATTAGCAAGTGCAGTATAAAGAAAATGAGAGTAAAATGAGATTTGAAGAATTAGTTCTAGTTCTCCACCTAACTGAATCTGAGCTGTCTCTTTGTTTTCTGCTCTTAATGGTACCTTTTATCATCGAATATGATGGGTTAAGTAGTTTAAAAACCTTTGGGTTTCAACTAAGTACTAAGATCTATAACTATTACTATTATAAGTCATTAAATGTCACTAATGATAAAAGTTTATTCTCATGCATTCATATTTAAAATCTATACTTACTGTTGCTTAATGAAGTTATTAAATATAATGTCACTTAAGCCTGTGTATAAGCTATTTTGAAATGACATCTACTTAGTCTACACCTGATTTGCAATACCAAAGAGGGAAAAAAATGCATCTACTTTTAATTATTGGCAGTCCTTTCACAAGCTGTAACATGAAAAAGAAAGGAATAGATTACAGTTAGGAAGATATCATGTTAACCACCTCCTGGGATTTGGCTCATACAAGAGGTCCGTGTGTGTGTGTGTGTGTGTGTGTGTGTGTGCGCCCTTCAAAATAGAAAAGAACTATGTAGACAGAACAGTTTGTGAACGTAATTAAGGGATGCAGTAAAAATCACAGACACCCAGAATAAAACCATTCCCTGGCACACAGGACTAAAAATAAGTGGTCAAGAATGGGATTGTTCTCCAAGATATGGCTAAGTATTATACATTTAAATGTGTTGTGATACAATGTAGAATCACGAGTTTAAAGAATAATGATCATTCATTATATTCAGAAATTATAATACTAAATCTTCTAAATTATTATAATTTATATTATACATTGTATTTTGTTTGCATTTGAGGTACATTTTTTACATGTTTCAATTGTGTATGTATGCATTCTCATGTTCAGGTGTACACAGTTACCATAATGCATATGTGGCAGTCTGAGAAGAATTCTTAGGAGTGGGTTCTCTGCTTTGTTACCAGCTGGAAAAAGTAAGCTGTATGTATACATGCAGGTATGTGTGTGTATTTATGGATAGATTTCTGGTGGCTAAAATTTGTAGAATTTCCTGAAGAGGGTAATAAGAAGAGCTTAGACTGAGCTCCTAAGTCCTTTTAATTTCTTGAGTAGTTTGAAAGATTAATTAATCTTCTTTTCTACTTAATTTAGATAAATTGCGAGCAATTTAGTGACATTGTGATGTGAATTATGACTTTGGTGAAAAGTAGCATAAATACTAATTTTTTTAATCAATATTCTTTTGACTTTATTTTTTCTTCTCCTCTTCCTTCATCTTCCTGGGTTTTTTGTTACCTACTACTATGATTGTAATAATTTAGTTACAGATATATATCTTTATGAAACCATATCTGTACTGATTATGGAGTAAAATGAACTCCTCTAACTCCTTAAAAGTAAGAAGTGCATGCCACTTTCAATTACACGCATCCTTCATGAAACCAGGAGCGGCTTCTAGCCCAAATCAGGTCCATATTACCCATTTTAGTGACAGAACAGCTCTGTGGTGCTAAATTTATATTCTTGTCATGCATTTCACAAGTGTTCTCAGATTCAGAGCATTCAAATAAATTTATATTCTCTGTGATAATGCAGGCGACCCCAAAGGACTTTGTCTTTATTTCCGAGAGGCTTTTCCAATCCCCAGGGAGCCTCTTTTATTGATATGTGCGTGTACAGCAATACAAACGGGATTGATCTTTCCTAATCTTTTGAAAGTCGAAGCCAGCAAATACACATAATAACAAAATTGCAGGCATGGATGCTTCTTACAGAAACACACATTTTAGAAATAAGTGATATACTGGATTATACTTTTGAGACTCTTCATTTCTATGTTGAGATGTTTCCATAAAATTCACATTTGTGGAAAAATGGATTTTTGCAATTACTTTTACCTATCTCTTTCAGAAACAGTAGGATGTCCAGAGGAACTGAAATATACATGGCTACATCTGCCTCAACTATTATGGGATTCTTTGGGACTGTCTAAAGTTGTATAACTCCAAATAGAATAATCTAACCCTGACAATAGTTCTATAACTGTCAGCAAACAACAGTCTCTTTGGTCTCCAGACACCTATACTTAAAAGGGATTTTATTTCATTACATATAGCTAGGGGTACATTAAGGTTTCTAGGTGTCCTATATCCAGATCTAGATTTCTGAACTAGAAAATTATTCACTATAGATACTCTTCTCATGTGATTTTACTTTGGATCAAATTGATAATTAAAACCGACTAGCACCTAAGGCAAACACTGTTAATCCTACCAAAGGAGGGAAAAGACTATCAACCCCCAAATTATGACCAATCAGAGCAAGCTTTATTCTGTGTAAAACAGAGCCAGTCTTCCACCTGTTACCCTCTAAAATGATATTCAAGAAAACATCCGTGAGCTGGTTTCCCATACCCTTTGTATAAGGAAAAACTATGGCGTAGGGGAGGGGCAGGCAGGTTGTTGCAAGTAAGTGTGGCTACAGCTGTGAGAACAGGCAGCTACAAAGCAGTTAAGAAGAGCTTCTTGGAACATCTAGTACAGAGGAACATGAAGTTACACAGGTCTAGGACCGATCAACTCTGAGAAACAGAAACTTAAGCTTTACAGTAAACAGTAAGATACTTAGCTGGAGTCTTAAGATGGCTCCTGATCCTAAAATCGAGTCAGGGTGGTTTCACACATCTTATATGCTAAGTTCTCTACCTAACCCTAATGTATTTATAGTTTTTATTGTTTATGTTTTCTGTCAGCAAATAGAAACTCTTTCATCCCAATAAGTCTAGAATATACATGCTAATTATTATTTTCTTTATGATACCTGATCTGGGTCCTGATTATAAACTCATTCAGTTCTTCATTGGGAATCTCTATTAGACATTTTGTTGGCACTTCAAACCAAATATATGTCATAACCAGCTCAAAAAAATCCTAGATAATTTGGAATGCTCCACAATGCACCTAGTCATTATTTCCAATCAACCTGTTCATTTCCTATTCTATCTCAGAAAATGCTTGAAGAGAGAAGGTTGTATAACGACCAGAATATCCCTGTCTGACAGAGGATTAATTAAAACAAAATGCATTTGAAAAATGACAGATGTAAAAAAAAATTGACTTACTTTGTCTTCTGGAAAATAGGAGTTATGTTTCCTGTGTAAAGATACCTTTCCTCTACAAGGAATGGGCAGTTTTATTAGCAGAGATATGATGTCTAGGTTGAGAGAAATCTATACCAACAAACTTTGATAAAACAATAGTTTAAATTTTTATCCTCTCTATGTATGTTTAATAACCTTTAAATAACCATGACTTTGAACAAGGGAAGTTAGGCATTAACATCTTTGTACGGCTGGAAAGATGGCTTAGCACTTAGGAACACTGGTGCTCTTCCATAGGACCTGGGCTTGATTCCCGGTACCAACATGATAGTTCACAGTGGTCTGGAACTCCAGTTTCATGGTATCTGACGTCCTCTTCTTGTTTCTGATGGTACTAAACACATGTGGCACACACGCACACACACACACATATATAAATATATAGTTTTATATATGTACAATTATAGTTTTATATATACATAATTATATGCAAGCAAAATACACATAATAATAAAATAAGAAGTTAGGTTTGTATAAAAAAATTGTTTTATTATCTGCCAGCATTATGTTGTTTTAATTATCAAGGCATAAAAAGACTATAAGATAATAGTGTATAACCTTCTTATATAGCTCTTTTTTGTCCCTGTACATTATTATATATTAAATTACAATTATCTTACAAACCAAATAATGTACATGGTGAGGTTTATTTCTGCGTTTCACTTTAGTCAAATTTAAATATGTATTATTTATTGTACAAAATTAATCACTACTTTCAACATCTGTTTTTTCCATTGAAATGACTTAGTGATAGCTCATATTTATTAAGTAAAGTTCATTTTCTTTAAGCAAGCCTAACAGGCATTTACTTGTTCAGATCTCTGCTTTTCTCTTCAATGTTGTTTTCAGGTAATTAAAAATATTAACAACTATAATAGCTTTCTTTACAAAAACAATTTTGAACAAGAAGACACGACTTTAAATAATTGATTTTTCTTTTATGTATATGAGTGTTTGCTTGCCTTGAATTGGAATCATGGTGATTTGTTCTTTGTTTTCAATATAAGAAATGTTGCTGCTTCATTTATAGGAAAGTGAGTGGTGAGCTTTATCCTGTACTTGGTCTCCTCTGTAAACTAATTGCATTGCAGCAGCTTCATTAAAGCCAGTTATTATCACACTGACTTATATGGGTTGTCTCGCTATTCAACTGATGTTATATAGCTGTCTGTTCCAATATAAAATATTCCCTCCTGAATGGTGAGGAAGCACTCATGGGATCCTAAAAATTAAGAAAATTTGCAGCTTTAGAAAGCTTGTTTAGAAAGCTTGTGCAAGATTGAAAATGATTTTCACCAAGATTGCATAATTGTTCATTGAAAGGAGTTTCCTGCTACAACTGACTGAAGGTAAGACAGGTTGTCACCCATGTACTGAAGTAGCTTTCTTTGCTCTATCAATGCTCTATCATTAACCCCAATAAATTTATTGGTCCACGAACTTAGACTTATAACAAATACAAATACAGGAAAATATATTGTTGTTGTTATTGTTGGATCTCATGGCCATGACTTATAAATAGACATTTTTTTAATTAGGTATTTTCTTTATTTACATGTACATTTTCCCTTTCCCATCTTCCCCTCCAAAACAAACAAACAAACAAACAAACAAACAAAAGCAAGAACAAACCCCTTTTGCCTCCCCCTTCCCCATGCCTGCCACCCCACCCTCTCCCACTTATTGGCCCTGGCATTCCCCTACACTGGGGCAGACATTTTTTCTAATATTCTCAGTAAAAGTCACACAATAATTTGCGATGTTAAGCATGTGCACTAAATTTGCAACTGAGATTTTATAATACTAACAAATTTTACACAAATTATAAATCAAATATTATTAATAAAAATATTGAAATGATTTAAAGAATGATATACTCTTATATAAATTAGCAATATGACCTCATAACTAATCTTACAAAATGCATATACCCACCTTCTGAAATATAAAATTATAAGATATTACATGCCTTTGACACTGTAAAAAAATTTGAAAACAATATTCTTTCCATTCTTTGTTCACTTCAGAACAATAGTAAAAGAAATGAGGGTCCAAGGTTTCTTTTGAGTAGATTAGCCTTAATGGTATAGTAATACAAATTTTATTTTATGTTATTTGAACTTTTATTGAAAATAGATTCTTCTCTCATATAATAGATTTCACCAGTTACCTCTCTCTCTACTCCTCCTAACTCCTCAACCTCCTTTTCCCACAGAACCACTTCCCCTCCATTTCCTTTTCAGAAAAGAGCATCTCTCTAAGAGATGACAAACAGGACAAAATAAGATACAGCAAGATAAGAAAAAAACCCTCACATCAAGACTGGACAATGCAACCCACTAGGAGGAGAAGAGTCTGAAGAGCAGGTAAAGAGTTAGAGATACACTTGCTCCCACTAAAATCCTCTACATATATGTTATGGGTGTTAGGATATAACATTTCTTTAAGAAAATAACTTAAACAAGTTAGGATTTTGATTCAGAGTTTTGGATGTAATAGTTGATGGCTGGTTGGCACCTAAGGCAAGACAGATCGATAAAAAAGAGTTTGTAGAAGAACATAATGCTCACATAATGGCAAAAAAAAAAAAAAATAAAGAGAAAGATACAGTGATTTCACCATTCCCTTAGAGAAGTTTGTGAATGATATAAAGATCTCTTAAAAGGCTTCACTTCTCAATGGTTTCCAAATGCCACCAACATGTAAAATAAAGTTCATCACATGGCCCGCTAGAAGATATTTAATTTTCAAATTATAGCAAGTAAGGTCCAAGTATCATGTGTACCTGATGTAAGAGACATAGATACTGTAAAAGACAGAAACACAGAACAAATGCATGCATAGACTATGATATTAATTTTAACAAAGAAAAGCAAAAGGAAGAAACCTTCATTATCTGAAACAATGGTCAAGTTCTGTTTGCTTGACTGAAATAAATAAGTCAGTTCGTAATTCAGACAGTAGCTTTGTCTTGGTTCAGGTTTCTATTGTTGTAGCAGACATGACTAAAAGCAACTTTCAGAGAAAAAGATTAATTTTAGTTACATACCTGATAGCAGCTTATCATGAAGCAAATTCCAAGCAGGAGCTCAAAAGGACAAATCTTTGAACTAAGAGCTGATGTAGAGGCCATGGAAGACTGTTTCTTACTGGTTTGCCACCCATGACTTATTCAGCTGCTTTCTCATATTATCCTCTACGAAGTGGTGGTACCCCATTGATATGTGCTATTGCAAATATATCATTAACCAAGGCCCTCCAGACTCATTCAGAAGCCAATTTGATGAAACATTTTCCCAATTAAGATTCCCTCTTCCAAGATATTTTACAGTTATGTCAAGTTTACAGAAACTAAACAGAACAATTACCAAAGAAAATGGAAATATATAAGAAAGTGAATGAAAATCTGTAATAAATTATTGCTTTTACTAAAGAGATTCAGTGAAAGATTTAAAAATCTAATGTGTGTTGTCATTTTGCCAGTGAGCCATTATGTCTTATCCCCATTTGGAATCTATCCTAAAAGCTAAGGCTATAATATCCTCTAACATGAAGAATAATACTGTAAATCCAGAATATTGACACAAAATACAGATATTTCAAGCACAGCTTAACAACTTTAAATTATTTGATTGATTATCAAATAAGAAAATTTTTTATTTAATTTTTATTCAAAATGATAAAATAGACACTGCAATCTATGTAGACTTAGAGGGAATGAAGAAAATATGGAACTCAAGCAATGTCAGTTTGAGAAGAAAAGAATATGGGAGATGGCCAACAGATGGGTTGGCAGATCTCCTCTGATCTACAGAAGGAACGTTTCATTTGTTAAGATGCCAATAATTGAAAGTATCAATGCTTTCCACAATCAACAATATCAATCTTCCTGATGGTATTGCTCTTCCTTAACTCAAAGTCCTCCACAGCTGCCATGGCACCTCTACCTTCCCGGAGACCATGATTTATCCAGCCACTCAACATTCTGCAAGCACCTGAAAAACTAGGAACCATTTGTGTTTGATCCAGTATGTGCAGTGTTTGTTCTTGTTGTTTTTGTTTGTTTGTTTGTTTTTTGGAGGGGAACCTGGGAAAGGGAAAATTTACATGTAAATAAAGAAAATATCTAATAAAAAAAAAGCCATGACATGTATGCTTCAGGATAAGTTTTCATCATCACATTTTTTCTTAGAGACTGCTGCAATGCCATTTTGGCATGTGAAATCCCTGTTCTCACATATGAAGCATGCAATTTTATGAAGGCTAAAACTCTTCTAAAGAAAACCTTTGTCTCCAGGGCTGAGCATGAAAGTTTTTCAAAAGATGCATGACAGAAGGGTTACCCATCAACTGTTATTTCAAGAACGTGGTAGAGTAGACCCTAACTGATGGAAAGTAGAGGCTCCAGTGGACAGTGACATATGTAAAGCTGAGAAAACCATTATTTAAGCCATTTACTCACTCTAAATTTATTAAGGTATTTCTGCAAAAAAAAATTACTCAGCATTGTTGGACTGTGTTTCACCTACATATAATACTCACTGTTTCAAATTTGTATTCTAAAGGTCACCAGTAGAATAAAATTTGAAACAGCATTATATGCAAGGGACAGTACCATTTTCTTTGATCTAAAAATATCAAGAATATTGAGTATTTCTCTAGATATATTACAAGAACCACGTGCCAGCAACATAGGGCTATGATAAGAGAATGGCAATATATTCTGATATGTCCAAGAATCAAATGTTGACAAGTCACCCTCAACTTTTCCAGTTTCTCATGGAGAACTGACTTTTATTTCCTGTGGCTTCCTTTTACCTTTTACAAAGGCCAGTTCTATATAAATCTATTGTAATTGCATTTATATAATAAGTCTCTACAGGACTTAGTGCATCCTCTCCCATGGAGGCCAGACAAGGCAACTGTCTTCTACATATATCCTCAGGGCCTGGAACTAGCTCTTGTAAGCTCTTTGGTTGGTGACTCCCTCTCTGGGAGCTCACAGGGGTCAAGGTTAAGTTGACATTGTTAGTCTTCCTGTGGGGCTTGTCATCCTCTTCAGACCTCCAATCCTTGCCCTATCTCTTCCATCTGAGTCCCCCACCTCTATTCCACACTTATCTGTGGGTATCTGAATCTGTCTCTGTCAGGTGTTGGGGAGAGCTGCTCAGAGGACATCCATCCTTTATTCCCCAGGGAAATGTAAATTAAAACAACTCTGAGATTCCACTTTACAACAATCAGAATGGTTAAGATAAAAAACTCAGAGCCAGAAGGCATAGGCCTCAGGAAGTGCAGGGGAGCCACAGGACTGTAGGGACTGGAGTCACTCAGTTTCCGAGGGACAGAGCTGGCTCAGCGATCACCTCTGCCCCTTCCCTGCTAGGGGAGGACTTCCCCCAAGGCCGGCTTCAGCCCAAGGACTCAGGTGAGATCCGACATTTTTTCTCTGGGGTCTTGCTAGGGCAGGACCAGTCGGGGGACATAGACCTCAGGAAGTGCAGGGGAGTCACAGGACTGCAGGGACAGGAGCTTCTCAGCTTCCGAGGGACAGAGCTGGATCAGCGAACATCTCTGCCCAGGGAGGCCTGGGAGCACAGGGCTTCCCTCCAGGACAAGCTTCAGACCAAGTACTCAGGCGGGACCAGCTGGGAGGCACAGGCCTCAGGAGTGGAAGGGGAGTTGCAGGGCAGCAAGGAAAAATCAAGCTCTAAGACACCAAGAACTTCTAACACCAGAGATCAAGAGATGGCAAAAGGCAAACGCAAGAATCCTACCAACAGAAACCAAGACTGCTTGGCTTCACCAGAACCTAGTACTCCCACCTCAGCAAGCCCTGGATATCACAAAACACCAGAAAAGCAAGATTTGGATCTAAAGACTCATCTCACAATGCTGATAGAGGAACTTAAGAAGGACATGAATAACTCCCTTAAAGAAATACAGGAGAAAACAGATAAAGAG
>JADRCD010148704.1:0-13665 GCA_019843815.1 Montemys delectorum
TTATAGGTCCTCACCATATGATTTATTTTGAAAAATAGAAAGATGTCTGCCTCTCTGGCCAGAACTCCTTTTGGTTTTGGCCTTAATTTGTACCTAAATCATGGTTCTGTTGCACGAATTAGTTACATACATTTTTTTTTCAATTGATGTTTGGTGTATCATAATGTTTTGAATAGACCATCTTTCACTTTTTTATTATTTTTCTAAGTCCCATGTGCATGCATTGTGTTTAAATTG
This sequence comes from Montemys delectorum, assembly GCA_019843815.1. NCBI lineage: Eukaryota > Metazoa > Chordata > Mammalia > Rodentia > Muridae > Montemys > Montemys delectorum. Next base: position 238 of record JADRCD010148704.1, read on the forward strand.
AAGGTATTACTTGTGCATCCATCCCTAACATTTCCCTATCTCTGTGCATATTAGTACACACAAGCAAATCAGTTTCACTTGTTACGTGCCTGTTTCTTAAGGGCTCTGCTGTCAGAAAGTTGTTCTTTTGAGAATTCTTATTGTTCTACCAGGCAGTTTGTTTAGTAACATTTGAGAGTACTTCCCTTAAATTCAGCCCAGTATTGTATCCAAGGAGCTCGAATCTTGTACTTATTTGAGGCTCCAGAGCCTGGGATGGGTGTATTTACCTGTCTCTGATGCGATGTGTTGTCCGAATGTTATATCATGCATGGAGGTGAAAGCAAAGTTTCTCTTCTAAAACAGTTTGCTGTAGTTTTTCAAAGCAATTTGGAGAGCCGGGCTGCAGTTCAGAGGTGGGGTGCTTGTCTTGAATGTATGAAGCCTGAGATTCAACCCCTAAGGCGGCCAAAAAGAAAAGAAACTGAGACAATATTTATGGCAATCCTTGTCCCTCTCTCCTCTTAGATTGTTCACTTTCATTCCACGGTAATGAAAAGTAACTTCTTGTGTATCTCAAGTTAAGAATAAATCTGATTCTGGGCTATGGACAGTTGGTAAAATGAGAGAGCTGGAAAAATAAAAAGACAAGAAAAAATAACACACAAGCTAATATTTGATTAGTATGTAGGGGCATAAAAGTATATGGAATGATAAAATATTCATTTTACAGTCCAGATGTTTTACTGAAATTGGATGTGTTACATAATGCTGTCAAACCTCATTCATGAAAGATTTAGAGTTGGGGAAGCCTTTCATAGTGCACTGGTGTAGCCTTTGCTGTCTCCATTAGTCAGAAAAAACATAGATCAAAAGGCAGCAATTGATGTGCTACAAGCCAGGGGCCACCTACTTACAAGCAGGGAGGCAGCTGTGTTGCCGGACACATTCAGGACAGGGAAATCTGAGGCCCATGTTTAATAACAAGAAGGCAATAAAGTCCAGGAGATCAAAAGGGCAACATGGGAAGACTTGTGTACGATCTAAACATTCGGAATGCAGGCACACTGCGAAGTCCTACGGATAAGCTCAGACATCCTGATGTTTTTGATTCCCAAGAAATAGTCCACAGTCTTGTGTGATTTCGTGGCCGAGTGTCCTGTAATAGTTTCCTCTGAGATTTCAACATTCCATGCTTTGGGGAAGCTCTTTAAGGAAAAAAGTAAAGAAGTACTACAGTAGCTACAGAGAATTCCTAGAACTGATTAGGTAAGACCTACTAGGGTCCTCCCTGCCAGAATAGACAAAACAAGCTGCTAGTCCTTTTATGATTCAGCTAACTGTACCAAAAAGAAAAGCACTCAGGAAACTCAAGTTGCAAAGAATACTTAACACCAAACCAGCTGCCTGGGAGAAGCAGACACCGGGGGAAGAGGCTGGTGTGGCAGTCACTTGGAAAGGGCACTCTCCAAGCTGTTGAGCTGGCCGCAGGCTGTGCAGTGTCCTCTCGATTTTCCAGCTTTTGAAAGCTGTGACTCGGGCTGGAGTGGGTCTCAGTAGGGCAGCTAGCTGTCTTTGAGTCATCCTGTGAGCAACCTCTCAGCCATACCCTTGTAACTCCAAGGAAACGGCTTTGTTCACCGAGTTAGACTTCTGTGTTATCAGTCCTTTGCTCTCCCTCGGATCTCTAGCTGGGGTGCGTTGCATCTCCCCAGCAAAAGTTCTGTCACGCCGCCACGGTGAGACACCAGGCTGGCCCTCAGTGAATGTGAAAAAAATAAAATCATCAAGTAGGCGTGATAACACATCCAGTAATCCCAGCATTTGGGAATGAAGGTGGAAGGATTTGGAGTTCAAGTTTGTTCTCGGCTACATACTAAAGGTCACTTGGGTTACTTGGGACCCTGCCTCTAAATAAAAAGACAGACAGAAAGAAGTATATCAGTAGATAGGTGATAGCGATGATAGATAGATAGATAGATAGATAGATAGATAGATAGATAGATAGATAGATGATAAATAACAAAAACCTTTCTGTGATTTAAGTCTGAGAGTCAGTTTGCACTGATCATGATCGAAACAGCCCACTGCTAACCAGATTCTCAACAAAGACAAAAGCAAAACAAACTTCACTAATATCATAGTTTGGACCAAATTCATGCAGCAGATACAGAATGCCATCAAAATTTGTGTCTGCTGAACACATTTACCGTTAAACCCCAATCTGCTTAATACAAGAAATGATTATTGGGATCCCTAACTCATTCTTTGTCCTTATTCAAAACAGCCAGTAACTAATTGCTTTTCCCTGCTCCCCCTAGATTAACACCAACTCACTGTGAATTGTTCAGGATGCCTTAGCTGTCCCCAAAGTCACTCTGTGAGAGCTCAGACCTCTGCTAATGACTCTCCCAGACAGTGTGCAGTGTTCCTCTGAAGTTTGCAGTCTTGATTATTTTGATTTTTCAGGCTTGAGACTTCTTCCTGGATTTTTGACTTTGGCTTTAACTGTCGAATCCTGTCTGTGAAAGTTAGAAGTTTCAACTTAGTATTAAGGACTGTGTGATACCACTGAATATTTTTAGCAGTGAAATCACACAGTCAGTTTACAGCTTATAAATAAATCTCTGGGAAACAATGTTATAGATTATCAAAGATTTAAAACTTGGACTCTGAAAACAACTCTGAAAATTTTGGTACTCCAAATGCAAGATCAAAAGGAAAACTGAACAATGTAAGAGATGCTATGGAAGCTGAGATGTAACCAAATCTGTGAGAGGTCCACACTGAAACAACTGTGTTTCTCACGTGTCTCTTGGTGCTGTAGGGAATGGAGACAGGGGAAGCACGTACCCTGGACACTTGTCACTTGGTAATGAGGATTTGATAAGGTGAGATGAAACAATGACAGAGACATTCTGGTTGACAGAATTTGGGTTCAGTTCAGCCATGCAAAGATTGACTATAGGTGAAACATATGAAGGTTTCCAAAGTTTATTGGATTTGCTACTATGAAAAAAAATTATATAATAATAATAATAATAATAATAATAATAATAATAATAATAAAACTCACTAGACCATATTGAGATTTTTAAATACTGAACCCAAAAACAGAATTTGGGACTAGTGCGATGACTTACAGAGTCCCACTCATCCTCAAGGAAAAAAAATCTCCACTATTGAGCAAGTTTTGACTTTCCCCATATAGTAGAAAAAAAATCATGATATGAAATATGTTTGCAGATGCACATTATCATTACCGGTAAATTGTTTTAAAAGGTGGATTCTGGAACCAAGTATTCTGACTGTGAAGAAAGAAACCAGGAGTTCAAAGGTCATACCCATCAGGGGAACAGTCAAACCTTTCTGGCAGAACTAGGTACCACAGCAAACATCTCTTTCGTGACTTCTCTTTGACTGGGGGCAAAGTGCTGAGAAGAGGCCTACACTCCTCACTCACATCCACTCACCTCTTACAAATACCACAATGTTCTTTTAAACTTCACAGATGACATAGGCTGTAAGATTGTTATAATTTTTAGAATGTATTTGTGTTTTTATGTGTAGGGTGTTCTGCCTGTATGTATGTTTGTACACCAGCAGTCCACAATACCTAAGGAGATGAAGGGATGCACTAGATAATAGGACTGGAAGTACAGTTAGGTGTGAGCCATCATGTGGGTGCTGAGAACCAAACCAGGATCCTCTACAAGGATGGGGCTTGACTGCTGATCCATCTCTCCTGCCTCCAGAGAACTGTTTGTTATTCATAGGACCAGTGCAGCTGGAAGCCTTTCTGTCTGCACAGGCACACTCCCCACAGTGGTGCAGGCCATTGCCATCTAGTCCTGGACCTTCCGTTTTGGGGAGTCTGACACTGAGGTCTGCATGGCATAAATTTTGTCTCTGTTCTTCCTTTGTATTCACAAATTCTGCATCAGCCTGGACATCTTCAATATTCCATCAAAAATGCCAGAATTAACAAAACAAATTAACAGCATTTGAAATTCTTTTTTACAATATCATAAAATAAATAGTGTTTTCCTCATAATATTGAGAGCTACTGTGCTTTAGTGTGTTTTATGTTCCTTCCTTAGAGAATAACTTTGTAATATCAAATATATACATGTATACACACAAACACATACACACACCACATGGTTTTTCCAGACAGGGTTTTTTTTGTACCTCTCACTGTCCTGCAACTCACTCTGTTGGCTATGCTTGCTTCAAGCCCAGAGGTCCTCCTGCCTCTGCCTCGAGTGCTGCAGTTAAAGATGTGCCCCACCATACCCAGCAGTAATATTCAATATTTATGACAACTAACTTGTTATTTGGTTATCACCCCTTTCCGTCTGATTCTCAGAAATGGACACATGGCTGAATGCTGGCCTACTCAGGAGGAGGCAGACTTTGCTGCGACTGGTTCATTCATCTCTTGGTAAGCAAGTTAGTGACAACTGTTAGTTCTGCCATGCTGTGTGGAAAGGAAAAGCATTTTGCAGTAGCTTTAGTTCCCAGGCAGCAGTCTTAGTGACCTGAACCAAAGGAAAGGGAAAACTAGAGAGATTACAGAAACCACATTCTCCATCCTGCACCACTATAAAGTGGGTTAATAATTCTGCTGTTTAGGAGGCTGCTCATCCATTACCACAATTCAAGTAGCAGGGACTAGGATCTGGACTTGTAAACCAGTAAACTCTATGTAAATGACTGACATGTTTGTCCTCTGTTTTTTGGCTTCTGTTCTTAGGAATCAGTTCAGCTGGTGCACTTGCTATTTGAAAGTTGTAACATAAAGAATATTACATTGCTGGCTCATTATTTTGTGGACAAAACTAAAGTGTCAGCATGAGAGGATAACTTTTGTCTAATCAAAATATTGTTAAGTATCTGTCTTCATTAAGAGATTTTACGGAGCTTACGAAAGACAGTGAGTTCAAAACATTCATAAGGAATAACATACACAGCTCAACTTAAATTAATAGAAAAATGAGACAAGAATAATAGACTTACGTGTTTTGGTTACTTTTCTATTGCTGCGATAAAACAACATGACCAAAAAGAACTTGAGGAGGAAAGAGTTCGTTTGACTTTACAATTTAGGGCAAGTGATCATACAGGTTAAGTCAGGGCAGGACTCAAGGAAGGAACCTGGACAGAGGAACTGAAGCAGAGACCATAATGAAAGCCATTTGCTGGCTTCCTCCCTCATGGCTTGCTCAGCCTGCTGTCTTATTGCAGCTAGGACCAGCAGCCCAGGGATGGCATTGCCCACAGTGAACAATCATTCAATGTAGAAAATGCACCACAAGCTTGCCCACCAGCTAATCTGGCTGGGGGAATTTTCTCAGCTGAGGTTCCTGCCTCCCTAACAACACTCTAGCTTGTCTCAAGCTGATATAAAACAAGCCAGGACACTTGGGAAGATGGCTCAATGCTCTGAAAGAGGTGGCTTAGAAAACCAGGGGGTGCTAAGCAGTAAGCAATGTTCCTTCTGCGTTTTCTGTTCCCACCTCTATGTTCCTGCTTGAGTTCCTGCTCTGTTTTCCCTCTGTGATGGGTTGTGATGTGGAAGTGGAAGTGAAACACTTTCTGCCACGCCCACTCGTCTACCCCAGTCATATCCAAATTATCAGGGGTAAAAGCCTGATTAAGGATGAGAGGCGTTAAGGATCCAAAAGGAGTTCTGTGCCTCCTGGGTATTCAGACAATAGCTGGCATCTCCTAACTCAGACGTGTTCCAGATTAGTCTTTCCAATCGTCAATACGCTCTCATATTTAGGCATAAAGGTACCCCAAGAAATGATTCGTTAATGGCTAAGCACAATATTTCCAATATATCCTAATTTAATTCCAAGATGTCCTTAGCTTGGAATTTCTCTCAAGGAATCTGCCTGTCCAGACAAGTTTTGTCCTCAGAGTTAGCAACAGAGGTCAAGCTCATTCCTTAGGGCAGCCCCATAATAGTCAGAACTGTTTTACATACTAGAGAGTAATCCAAGGGCTTCCCTCCAGCGAGACCCAGAGAATTAGCAGGAAATGCTAGATCGGATTCTCCTAGTCCTTGCCTCCAGCAGAAGCAGAGAATTAGCATAGGAATACCAAAATAGCCCCAGTAGGGAGGGCTCAACTGCTCTTCCATCTGCTTCACACCTGGCTACCTACTGACCTTGTGTGGTGGTCACTTGCCTACGTGACCTCAGTCTTGCGCCCCTTGCTGTAACCCCCGCCCATCTACGTGACTCTTGTCATTTGTCCTGTTTCCTGTATGCCATATAAGCCTGCTTTTCATTTTGTGCTCACTCTCTCGGACTCGCACCTGGACTCGAATTCAGACTCGCACTGGCGCCCTGACTAGAACCAGAACTTAGATGAACTAGGACTTAGATTCATGCAATCCGCAGTCCCCCAGGCCCAGATCGCTTGGGTCCTGGGGATACAGCGCCTATCCAGAAGAGGTGACTGCTGCTTTAGACCCAGTATGTTTCAGGTAGCCTCAGATGTATCTTAATTACTAAGCTGCCAGATTTATCATTTCTCTTTTGCAATGGCTGTAAAAGTCTGATGCCATTTTTAAGAAATACATTCAGATCCTGTACTTCCATGTGTCATCTCTGCCATCATTTCTTCGCCTACACCTTGTCGACCTGACTAGGACCCCATTTTGCCCAAGGGTTGAGGGAGGCCCAGATCGGCCAGCCTGCGGCAACTTTCCTCCACAAATAGTTTTTGCCAGTGTTTTATCACAGCAACAGAGAAGTAAAGTAATGCAGTGGGTTAACCCTAAATTAAGGATGTTTATAAAAACCTTATTGAAATCTACTATATAAATGTTTTGGGAAAAGCTACAGTTCATTATTAACTCAAGAGTAATTTGTCCAGAGCTGACATAAGGATGGTAGGAAGGACTTAAACAAAAAAAAGTAGCAGCCAGTTTTTGTCATTGGTGTCATCATCAGACACTATTCCTGGAGAAGTGTTAACAAAAGTCTACTTGCCCAGGGTAAGAAACCAGGAGCAGACCAAACTATAGTTTTCACTAAAGTCCAATGTGGTTAACCAATGAGTTGTATTATGGTTCCTTATGAGGAGTTACAGTGCAGAGATGGCTCAAAGGCGACTATGTCACTAAAGTCCACTTTAGCAGGAGTGGCAGCTTACAGAAGTTGAAAACCTGAAATATACTACACATCTACAAACAGCTCATCAGGTTAGAGGGTGTCTTATCCAGGTAGCTCAGTTGGTCTCAGCCTGTTCCTAGCACCTTGGCTGATCTCTGCATTGTTCACACATCTGGCCTTGCCTGAAAGTGTCTTTCAGGGGTTCTGTTTATATACGTGTTGGTAGGGAAGGAACTCGTGAGTCAGGTTACTTTCAGTATTTGCATCAGAAGATTGAGCTTCCCTACAGGATGAAATGTTTCACACTGTCCCCCTTGTTTTACCTCCCTTTTAACATCTAGTGTTTAAGGAAATGTCCTCCAAAAAGGAAGGTTTTTAACCTTGGAGGAATCTGCTTCCTCACAGGTATGAAAAGTGAAAAGGGAGGAGGCATCTGAAGTTATTGCTCAGGACCACATTGGTTTGGAAACTGTGACACTAGCCATAGTTAGCATTTTTCAAGGAAGTAAATTGTCATGTTGTTTTGGGCCTGGGGTCATTCAGAGATTTACCATAACCAGAGTAAATTTAGTAAGAAAAGGTTTTCATAATACTGGCCTGGATGAACCAGAGAATTCTCTAGGTTAGGCCTCAGTCCAAAGATTTTAAAGGCAAATTCCACAAAGTTATAATTTGGGGGAGCCAGGTTAACTCCTCTCCTGTCTGGCTGGGTGCATGCAAAGCTTAGTTCTGTAGCAGATGTCTAGCAGGTGCCTGCTTCCCAGCAAGCAACCACTCCCTACAAATGCTGAACTTGGGAATTAGCCTGTTAATCTTGTGACCCATTACTTTATAAGAATAGTGAAGTGGTAAAATATTTTACAGCAATTAGTGGTTTTAAGAACAAGCCCAATGCACTGCGAAGCTGTCCGTCTTGGGCTAGCTGGCAGGGTACATTCCAGAGAGGAGTAACTTCCTCATACTTTACAAGTTAAAAACAAGTCTGTTTTTACTAGCCTTTGCAGGACAGAGAATTATACTCTGTAAACAAAATGGCCACCACTGGAATCTAAACTTTAGAGCTGAGAGACATAAGGACATATTTGCTTGGAAAGGTAAGTACATGAATTAACATGGGATTTATGTCTAAAATCCCACTGTCATCACTGTCATCACTGTCATCACTGTCATCAGCCACATCAGTGAAAATGAGAAAATTAAATCGAAGAAAAGCAAAGAATTCAATCAGGTGCCTTCTAGAAACTAACCATGTACATTTTCACATTTCAGAAATTTCTCATTATACATAGAGACAGTCCATGGAGGTCATCATTTGTGTTCTTCAAAGTGGACTTCGCTGGTTCTCACTCAGGTCGAAAGATGATTTGGAGTGACTTCATCCAACAAGTAATCGTCCTTTCTCTTATTGGGCTTGGAATCTTGGGAAACATCCTTGTATTTGTGAGACATGTGCGTACATTTATCATGGGTTCTGAGAAAAAACCTGTAGACCTCATCTTCACTCAGCTGGCGTTTTCAAATGTAATCATTATTTGTGCTTCAGGGGTCAGATATATAGCTACAGCACTTCAGGTCAAAAATGTTCTGGATGATGCAGGCTGTAAAACTGTGGTTTATCTGGGAAGGGTGGCCCGGGGCCTCTCCATCTGTACCACATGTTTCCTCAGCATGGTCCAGGCTGTCACCATCAGTCCTAGAACCTCCCTGTGGAGAAAGCTCAAACCACAGACAATGTGGCAACTTCTTCCCTGTCTCCTCCTCCTTTGGATCTTTAATGCTCTCATAAGCTCCAACTTGCTTCACCATATCACAGCAGGCAGCAGTCTGAATAGATCTAGAGCTGGTGTGTATGACGTGTATTGCTATATGCTGCCATCTAGATATATAGTTAAGTGGCTTTTCCTCTCTCTCATGTCTCTTCGTGATGTCATCTTTCAGAGTCTCATGGGCTGGAGCAGTGGCTACATGGCTCTCCACCTGTATAAACATCACAAGCATGTTCTCTACCTTCACAGCTCCAGGTTTGCAAATAGTGCCAGTCCAGAAATTCGAGCTACGTGGAGTGTTCTCATTCTTATGACCTGTTTCCTCTTCTATTACTTGGGGGATTTCATTTTATCCTTCTATGTTGGTTCTGTCTTGACTTTTAACTCCATAATATCAAGTATTAAAATATTTCTAGTAATTGGCTATGCTGCTCTAAGCCCCTTTGTCCTGCTAATAAAGGATTTCCATCTGATTAGTTGCTGACACACTCATTGGCGAGTGGAGGAAACACCTTTCTATTACTACCCCTCTAGTAATTAAAGGTTTATCATTTACTTAGACTTTACCCACAAAATTTTTTTTTCCAGCATGATTGCTATTGCTTTTTTGAGAGTAGACTGTCATACTGAGTGTTTGGGAATCAAAGGCTGTGAGAAACAGTAAGAAGGATCACTAAACATCACAAACTGTGATCTGAACAAAGGCCAGAGGGAAGATTAAGGAGAATCCAGGATCTCCAGCAGGGCACCTGGAGTGAGTGATACAAGGCATTCTACACCTACAGTTACTTAGAACAATAGCAACAACGAGGTTCTGGGGTGGTGATGTATTCCTTTAATTCCAGCACTCACAAATCAGGTGGATTTCTGTGAGGTCAATGTTTTCAAAGCTAGCTTGTTTTACATACCAAGAAGTTTCAGACTAGTCAAGGCATAAAAAAAAAAAAGATGAAAGAGAAAAATTCAAAAGATACTTATGTGATGGCTAGTACTACATTTACAGATAACTTCATGTTTAAAACTTTAAAATCTTTGTTCATAAGAAAACTATAAAGCAAAATTAGTCTTCCAAATGGTAACGGCTGCTAAGGGATAAATTTTTTTTTTAAGCCTGCTGTTTTTGCTTCTATAAATGTGATGGCTTGTTTTGCGGGTAAGGACTGTCAGCAAGTAAACAGAATATACTCCTGACTGAGGTGGCTGAGCCCTACATTAAGGCATCAGAGTCCTGGATAGACCTGGTGTTGGTATATTAAAAGCCTCCTCTTTGTTGAAATTTATTCCTGGTCAGACTGATAGATCTCTCAATGACCCAATCCTAAATTAAGGTTCATTCCAATTCCAGTGAAAGCACAAAGATCTCTTGGTAAAAAGTGGGATTTAACAATGTAGGGAGCATCAGGTAGTGGAATGGTATACAACTTTAAATAAAGTTTCCTCTGTATTCACAGACATCAATTTCCAGAAGATTGTTCCATATTTAAAAAGCAAGGGATATAAACATTGTGTAGCTGGTACTGAAAAATAATGTGAATTTCAGATTTCTAAATGAGAAAATATGTATGTGGTAACATGAGCCAAAATGGTATCTGAAGAAAGGCAAAGAAGCAAGGAGGAATTATACTCAAGAAATTGAATCAGGCAAGATGCCCCACAGCAGATGAAGGTATAAAGAAAATGCATATATACACAATGGAGTTTCACTCATACATAAAGGAAATAAAGTAATGACATTTGCAAGCAAATAGGTGATAAGCAAAGTAATCCACATTTGGAAGGACAAACATATTTTCTTTCATATATGAATCCTACCTTGTAATTTTTATATTTGCTTATCTGTGGGGGTCATGAAATTAGACATGGGGCCATGAGAAGGGAAGGTGAGGTCTTAAAAGAAGGAGAAGAGAAGAGGCTAATTGAACATGTGGAGAGAAAGTGAATGAGGTTAGCTGGTTGAAAAAGAAAACCAGCATAGAGTAGACAGGAGGGACAGAGTGACACAGATGGGGCAACAAAAAGTATGGAATCGCCATGTAGAAGCTTATTTCTTTTTACAGGATTCAAAACTACCTGGTAACTTGAATGCATAATATATTGCAAAAAAAAAATACTATATTACCATAGCCTACATGAGCTTGTAGTCTTTACGTCAACTTGATAACGACTAGAATCATTTTGAAGACAGAACCTCAGTTTAATAAATATCCCCGCCATATTTGTCTGTGGTGCAGTTTCTAACTTGATGATTGATGTGGGAGGGCCTCTCTAAAGCTGATGGTCCTGAGTGCTATAAGCAGAGTGAGCAAGTCACGAAGAGAAAGCTTGCGAGCAGCACTCTTCCAATTACCTCTCTCAGTTCTGCCTTAAGATCCTGCCTAGACTTCCCTTGATGGTATTTACTGTTATTTGCTGGAAATGTAAACAAAATAAACCCTTTCCTCCCCAAGTTGCTGTTGGTCATGTTGTTTATTTCAAAGCAGTAGAAACTCTAACCAAGACAACACATCCAGAAATATTCCTGGAGATGAACTGACAGAGAATAGGACATGTATATTGCAATATAAAATTGAAAATGTAGACCAGACATATTCCTCTATCCTTGGGGCACTCTAGCACAATTACTAGCCAGCTACAATGAAAGCTTGTCCAGGGAGGTGAGTTTGCTGGGTCTCTGTCCCATCGAGTGCGTGTTGGCAGAGTAGGGGGAGAGAATAGGAAGGGGCCTCCTCAGAGATGGTTTTCAGGGTTACAGCTCCTCTTTATCGGTGGGAAAGTGAGACAGCTCTTCTAGATGATACTCAATGAAACAGCTCCCTTCGTCAATGTTCCAGTAAAACAGCAGCTCTCTTTATTCAGGAGTATGTAGTCCTCTGACCCCTATATCTGTCCTTCTTGAGGAAGTATCACAGCCTCCTGGCCAAATTCCAGGTTTAAGCACCTGGGATCCCTCTTCCTGCAAATAAAGTGTTCCCAAAACTTCAACCCCAAACAGTTACGTACACTCTCCTTGGAAACTCCTACCAATGTGTACTTAAACCTAGAATAGGGAGGGAGTGATCTTTACTCATACTGGTCTCAAGATAAAAATTTCAAGAATTTTTGACTCTTCTCAGCCTTGCTCTTGTAGAAGGCCTGTTCTTCCTGGTCCAGCTGCCCAACACAGACAGATGACTTGTTTGGAAGAAAAATATATTTTACCAAAATTGTTGAAAGAAGAAGCATAAAAACTTGAAACTCTGGTTGAGTATGATGGCACATGGTTTTAATCCCAGCAATCTTCAGGCAGAGACAGATGGATGTCTGTGAGTTCAAAGCCAGCTTGGTTTACATAGTGAGACCCACATAGCATGGTGAGAAACAAAATACAAAACAAAGAACATTTTTAGAAATAGGAAGCTTCTTTTTATTGAATAAGTTTAATATTTATACACAAATGTTACTGCATTCAAGATATGAAAATAAATTCTGAACTCAAAAGAATTTTGTTGTTAGAGCTTCTGAACATTTATTCAGGAAAAAGGCTGACACTATACCAGGCTTCACCTTGACATGAAAAAGAAAATACCTCCAAATCTATTTGCTAAAGCCAACACACAGTCAAACAAAGATCTGAAAAAGAAACCATTGGAAAACAAAAGCCACTATCAAACAGCACTCAGGAAAGCATATACAACATTTACAAGTTATGTGTGAGTAAATAAGAACCCCTGGTCTACACATTGACAGTCTAACATGCTTCAACATGTCTCATTACTGAAGTGGATTATAGTTGATTAAATCCAGTGATATGATTAATCTTATAATGACACAAACACATTTATTTCACTAGGGTCATAAATGTACTTCACATTTTTTCTTTGTCTTTGTTGGTTTCATTCTTTTTCTTTTTTTATTTATTTTACATCCCAAACACAGCCCCTTGCTTCTCTCCTCCCAGTCCCATCCTTACAAATCCCTCTTCCATCTCCCTCTTCCTTGATGTAAGGGAAACCTCCCCTTGGCCACAGTCCCACCCTGGGTATCTAGTCCCAGCATGACTAGGCACATCCTCCTCCACTAAGGCAGAATTAGGCAGTCCAGGTAGGGGGAAGAGAATCCAACGGCAGAGAACAGAAACTGAGAGAGCCCCCACTCCACTTGTTAGGAGACCTACATCAAGACCAAGCAGCAGATTTGCTACAAATGTATAGGGAGTCTAGGCCCATGTCCTGCATGTTCCTTGGTTGGCGGTACAGGCTCTGCAAGTTCACATGGTGCCAGATTAGTTGACTCTGTGGGTCTTCTTGTGGCGTTCTTGACCTCTCCAACTCATTCACTTCTATCCTTTACTCTTCCACAAGGCTCCCCAGGCTCTGCTCAGTGTTTGGCTATAGGTTTCTGCCTCTGCCTCTATTCTCTGTTGGGTGAGGCCTCTCAGGAGCAGTTATGCTAGATTCCTGTCTGCAATCATTGCAGACTATCATTAATAGTGGCTTTCTCACATGGGATGGGTCTCAAGTTGGGGCAGTCATTGATTGGTTGATCCCTCAGTCTCTGTTCCATCTTTATCCCTGAGC
>JADRCD010148719.1:0-13223 GCA_019843815.1 Montemys delectorum
ACTTGGGGTGCATGTTGAAACTGGCACCCTGCCTTCCTGTCGACTGGAAGTGGACTGCAAGTGAGTCTGATCAGAGCAACAGGAGATTGGCATTATGTAGCTCAGGTTAGCTTCAGAGTCTCAACCTTCTGACCTCATCTTCCCCAGTGCCGCAATCACAGGTGTGCTGGAGAATGTGTTCTTACTCTGCTTGCCCCTCACTCTGGGACCTCACAAGCTAATTCCGCTTACTCAGCTAGTAATACCCTTTGAGTTTGTCTTGCTGGGGTCAGCCCTGGGGCTACACCTCTTTCTAGGCCACCCACCCTAACTGTGCCTGGATCCCCCTCTTCTCCCATTTTAAGCAATTATAAGCCTGTTTTCTCATCCTGAAGAGACACTGAAATGATCTTCTCCCTGCCCCCCAGCACAACTTGGAAAGCTGTCCCTTGGGCTGAGCCCACCTGTGCAGCTGAGAAGGATCCCTCCTGCCTTCTGTTTCAAATGTGGCTTATGATCCCCATGCCTCACCCATCACCCCAGGCAGGCCCCAGCAGATGGCATCCCTCTTCAGGCTCCCCCAAAGGTCCTCTTTACAAGGTGACTTTGTGCAGATTTCTAAGAGGGGACCATATGTTTTGCCATGTACAAACAGGACCTTGCCCTTGAACTGGGGCTGGATTGAATTATTACCTGGAACCAACATCTGCTCTAGAACAGCCTGAGTCTCCGGAGCTGCCTACTAATTGGGTCACAGCCTGTGAGCAGATATGGGAAGACGATGCCATTCCTTCAGCACACCCAGGCCCCTCTGCAGAAAGATGCCTGGGAAGCATGAAGACTTCACTCAGAAAAGAACAAAAAGCCTTCCTAGGCACTTGCCTGTTGCTCTCCCTTCCTTGGCTCTCACTGTGGCCTGGCCCAGATCCCCCCCCCCCCCCCCCCCCCCACCGTCTTTGTCCCTTCTGTCTCTGCCTCTGTCTCTCTCTGTAGACTTTTCTCAGGCAACCCTCTCCCTCAAAGCTATACATTTATAGTCAAATGTATTCCCAGAACTTAGTGCAACAAAAGGAGCCCACTCTGGGGCCACTGGAGACTAGACCCAACATGTCTGAGCACCCTCTAGAGGGAAGGAGGCAGGCAGGCAATTCTCTTATGCAAACCATCAGTGTGTGTGTGTGTGTGTGTGTGTGTGTGTGTGTGTGTATTGAGGGGTGGGACATAAGATTGACATCAGGTATTTCTCCATAGTTGCTCCACCTGGGCCTTGCTGTTTCAGGGGACCTGGTGACCAGTAAGTCCCAGATCTTCCTGTATTCCCTGTACTGGGTTACAGTTGTGTACCACAGTGCCCCGACTTTACACCATGCTTGGGATCTGCACTCAGGCCCTCATGCCTATGGAGAAAGCACTTTCTCACTGAGCCATCCTCCCATTAACTTGCAGGTTAAAACAAACTTACGATCAACTTACAACAAACTGTACAAACTTGATACATTTGATGTGTGTCTGGACACTCTCTAGACCCACAAAACCACCACAGCAATCAAGATGAAATTCCCATTACTCTCCGACCCAGGACCCCACCTTGCATCTGCTCACACTACAGTTTGCCATTTTAGCCTCCACATAGCTAAAAAATTGTCTCCTGTGTCCTGATAGCAGTTTCACATGTGGCTCAACTCTGCTAATCGTGGGTATGGTGTTGGAATGTAAATCTTTGGGTTGGAAGCTTTGTTCTGCATGTTTCTTTTAGATATCTTTTTGTTTTTGTTTTTTTTTTTTAAAATAAAGCCAGTAGGTCAAAGAGGCCCTTACATATGCTTGCTTGTAATCTTCTCAGTTTGACCTTTGTAGTCATCTACAAAACACAGTGTTCAGTGGAGAGCCCTCAATGAATCTAAAATTAAAGGGTGTTTATAGGAAAGCAAGACATTTACATGGTCCCAAAATATCTTGCTCCGTAGTACTCATTAGAGAGCAACGGGAGAGGCCGATATCGACAGTGGGGATGCCAGGCAAGCACCACCTTAATTAAGTGATCAAAATGAGGGGCAGCAGGAGACAGAGAGAGCATCCCTTGCCTGGCAAAGAGAGACAGGAATCTAGTAATGAGGGAATGGCAGGCCAACCCACAACAAGGGACATGCTGCTCAGTAATTGGCTTGGAGCCTTCACAAATGTCAAAGTCACAAAAGGCAGAGTGAGGCCGAGGACATTCTAGATGAAGGAAGATTAAAGACTTTGGCCCCTGGAAGAAGAGGAATTCATTGTCCTGGATTGGAGCCTGACCCAGAAAAAAATTATAATCTCTGGCCTGAGAGATACTGTTGGGCAAGGTGATCTGTACGTGAGTGCTAATATTAGGTGCCTGTTAACTCCCTAGTTGGTAACACAGAGAAATCACACAGTGGAGGAACTTTGTCCAAGCAAAACATACACTAGGCAATTAAATAAGCAGAAATTGGTGGACATCTTATTCAAATGGCTCATAACATAAACTGTACATTCACAAGTTATAAATCCCATTTAAGTGTGTCTGGTGTGCGTTTATATTACATTGCACGTGTCTTTCTGATAAAGCACAAACAGTAAGCATCTCATATTGGATAGGCTTTCAGCAGAATCCCTTCAATTATTTGCTAGCAGAGAATTACTTCACAATGAAGACCAAAAGAAATCACACAGAACTGAAGTTTTTGGAGCCTGAAAGCTATCCTTCTCCAAATGAACACAAACTCAAGCCTCTCATTGCTGGGGTCCAGCCTCGACAGAGGATCGGAGTTCTCAACTGGAAGCAGGGATATCTGGAAGGTGCGTAATAAATACACACAGACTACTTTTGGGGCACAAGCTGACAGGCAAGTTTTTCAAGTTTCTCTCTCTTCTCTCTCTCTCTCTCTTTCTCTCGCTTATTCGCTCTCAGCTTGAGGCTGCACACACTCTGCTTTTCTCCTGTGCACTTTTCTTTTCTTGAAGTCTTACACTCATACACACCTCTGTGCATTCCCCTTTCACTCTCACACACACTTTCCACACACATCTCACACACACACCACATGCACTCTCCTTTCACTCACACACACACTCTCCATACACACCTCACATTCTCTCTCCACTCATTCTTCACATTCTCTCCTTACTCATTCTTCTCCTGCTCTTCTGCCCTCTCTCTTTCTTCATTCGCTCTCCACAGTCACCTCACATACTCCTCCTCACTCTCTACTCACTCACTACTCGCTCTCTGCATTCTCTCTCTATATGCTAAGTCTTTTTCTTGCCCCAGTCTTTTGTTGATACTCCAAAAGCAGATTTAAAAAAGACATTGTATAATCATTGCCAAATCAAATTCAAAAGAATAATCACATCCCACAAAGAATCAAGAATTATAATTGTTCCCCAAAGTTTCAAGCTTACTTGTTCCCAGGCCTATAGCCAAAATAATAATAATTGCAAACTTATCATTATTTAAACTTTAACTTATTATACTTCAGAGCTTTCAGCTCTGAGACCAGCTACTTCCATTTTCTTATGAAGCTCTAATGATAAATGACATGGGCAAAGCTGCCAGGCAGTGGCCAGAAAGAATCAAGTTAACCCTTAACTCAATAGTTCTGCTAGCTTTCTGCTAGCAGACAATGACTCTCCTAAGAGTCCTAGTGTTTTGACTTAGTTTTACTAATAAAAGATTTTACATATTCTATACCTGCTTATATAGGAAATACTCTCAAATATTGTGCAAAACTTATTTGATAACTTCAATATTTTTTTCTTTCTTGTTGTTCCAATGTTGGCTCTATTTCACTTTCTAATAATTTCTTCAAACTTTCTTTGCAAGTCAAGCATTAATCCGGAACTACCATTGTGCAGTTATTACATTGTTTCCAAGATGAGAACACACAGCATGCACCTGGGCCATTAGGACTGTGCTGGGCTGTGCCCCATGCCTCAATTTTTGAATTGTTTAAGAATCATTAAATCAAGGAAATCTAGTTTCACAGAATTCACCAGAGCAGAAGGAGAAAGAAGTAAGAAAGTCAGATATAATAGAATAATTATGCACACCAAGGCCAACTGAAAAGCAGTCTTGCACAAATGAGATCTATACAGTCATGTCCAGGGTTAAGGTTAGGAGAAATGGGAGCATCTGTTTTTTACAAAGAGCTGCCACGGGCTTCTGAGATGTCTCCATCCTGGCCTACTGCAGGCAGTCCCTGTCACTGTTGTTGTCTCCAGCCTCCCATGGCCACTCAAGGAGAAAGGCTGTGTTGGCTGCATTGGTGACAACATGGGACAGCTTTTCTGGGGTGTTGGTACTGAGTGAGAGTAGTCACAGGAGGGGGCAGAAAATGTAACCCCAGAAGAAGAGGAGCATGAATGGTGAGTGGTATGCCCACAGCCCAGCATTTGAGAGGCTAAGGTAACTGGACCATAATTTCCTGGCAAGTTTGGTCTGCAGAGTAAGGCACAATCTCAAAAAAGAGAGAGGAAGAGGATGGCTCACCAGATAAAGTGCCTGAAGACTCAAGTTAAAATCCCCAGTGCCACTCCTAGGGGCAGAGGACCTGATGGAGATGGACAGATCCCAGTGCTCACTGCTCAGAAAATCTAGCCAATCAGTAAGCTTCAGGTTTAGTGACAAACTCTGTCTCAAAAAATAAGATGAAGAGTCATCCAGGAAGACATGCGACGCTGCCCTTCTGATTCTGCACTCATGCGCATATGTCTGCATAACCACATGATCATATACATACACTACACACTAAGAGAGAGATGGGAGGGGGCAGAGAAGGAAGCCCTAGTGTCTATAGGCTAGGAATAGCTGAGCTCTTGTGCAGATAAACTCTGACAGTAGCGTTGATTGATAACAAAAGCAAGCAAAACATAGCCCTTGACCTGGCCACTCTAGTTCTGAGAATTTGCTTTAAAAACAAAAGCATCAATCCACAAGAATAAAGCAGTTGATGTCATGGAGGAAGAGAAAAGACATGGGTCTTCAGAGGGTAGGGAGGGCAGGGGTGAGGGAAGGACAGAGAAAATGGATACCAAGCCTCAAGGCAGAGAGATGACGACTTAGTCCTACACACCAGTGCAACTTAAGGAAGGGGAAAGGTCATTCACCTGATACGAACATCACACACAATACTCATGTATCTGAAAAACAGTGGGCCCCATAAATATGCATATCTATATAGCAATTAAAAAGCAATCCACAAATATCTACTCGCTTGAATGTGGATTATTTGTGTGCTATAAAAAGCAATCTAACTGTTCACCAACAGCTGTATGTATCTTACAAGACAAAGATGTGTGTACAATGGTCTATTTGGGAGATGTTCCCAGTGGGCACTGTAACGCAGGATGGGAGTTAGGTTGAGCAACTGCAGGCATGTGAGACTAATTTGGAATGGGACGTGAGTACCCCCACAAACCGTCACTATCATGGCAGGCATTTCTTTAGTTGTCTGTCCTCCCTCTCTCTGGATAACCCTGTGCTGGGTTAACCATTCTCAGATAATAGAACCAGGCATAGAAGGTATAAAAGTCACAGCCGTGCACTGGTCGGGGCAGGAATAGGAGTGAACAGACACTCTCGGATCCAAGCCGTGGAACTTAGTAAGTTCAGTTACTAAGAGTGAACTCCTACTTGTTTGTAGAAGCGGCTGTGACATACCAAGGGTAAGGGACATTCACAGGGAGACACTCAGCATGAGCTCATTGTTGTAAAAATAAAGAATGGTAATGACTGCAGTGTGGTGGGCTCTGTTCATTTGACATCAGCTTCTCCATTATGCCAAGGTCTACAAGGATGGGCAAAAACCATGAACTTTCAGCTCCAGGAGAATGTTTGAATGTATAATAATAATTTTGTTATACCAATTTATACTAATTGTTATACTAATAGTATATCAATGAGATCATAAAGTATTTTAAGTCCTTTTTTTATGGAGAAAGGGCATAGGGCTGCAACCACAAGACATGCAGAGAGGCCCAAAATTAGACTAGAAAATGAATCTTTTGAATGTGCATTACATCATTATTTTACAGGGCCTGAAACAGAGTCAAGTACAGACAGCTGCCTCAGCAACATTCCTTAGAGCAAAAGATTGGAGGCGAAGTCAAATGTTGGGATGAGGCCTGACTCTCTGGGCCTTCCTAATCTGAACCAAATTAGAAAGAAGGGGCAGCAAATGGAAGGAACAGAGGGAGGAAGGAAGAAGAAGAGAAGAAAGGAGGAAGGAGAAGGAGGAGAAGGACGACAGAATGTGAGGAGGGGAGGGGACATGGAAGATGAAGTGAGGCTTTAAAGCTTTCTAGAGCATCTATTTGTTTTCTGAACATCAACATCTCTATGCATGAAAATATAAAAAACAAAGAAAATTCTTAGCGAGCTTCTGTTCTTAGGGACTATTGCTTGATCCGACGGGTTCTCTCTTGTCCTTCCATCACATGGGAGCCTAGGAGTTCATGGAGTCTCTTGGCTTCCTGGTATCCCAATGTCTTATTTTTTGTTTTGTTGTGGAGACCTGACAGAGACAAGTCAAGAAAGGGTATATGGGTTTATGATTCCAGGGTGAGAGGTGGGTGTGCTGGCCTATCACCACAGAAGGAGGTCATCATGGTGGTGGGATCCCATAATAGGTGGAGCCTGGCTTACTGAGTGGTAGGAACTGGCTTATACTCTCCAAAGGCCCAGCCCACTTCTGCTAACAAGGTGCCACTTCCTAAAGATCCCCCGGATAGCACTGTAACTGGGAAACAAACACCCTAAACATGACCTTGTGGGGACACTTCTGATTCAAACCACAAGACTTAGTGAGCGTGCTAAAAATAAAGAGTATGAGGCTGGAGAGATGGCTCGGTTAGCAGAGTGCTTGCAAGTATGAGAATCTGAGCTGGATTCCCAGAACTCAGGTTAAAAAACAAAAGCCACATGATGACACATCCTGACAATCCTGCTGCTGCCTACTGCAGAGGGAATGGAGACAGGCAGTGGCCACTGGGGCTTGCTGGGCAGCCAGCTTTGCTTAGTTGGTGAAACTAGGCCAAAGAGAGACTCTGCCTCAACAAACAAGGTGGGAGCTGGGAAGATGGCTCAGTGGTTAAAAGGGCTTGCAATGCAAGCGTAAGGACCCAAGTTCAAATCCCCAGCAGCCCTGTAAAAGCTGGGCATGGCCATTTGTGCCTGGAACCCAGCTCCGGGAACAGCGAGAAGGTATACAAAGACAGCTGTATCATTAGCACTCGTTGTCCACCAATGAGTCTAGCTCTAAAGCACACGTTCCAGGTTTAATGAGAGACCCTGTCTCAAGGGAATAAGATGGAGAATGACAAAAACTACTGGTAGTCTCCTTTAAACTGTATGGGCATTTGTACCTGGATGTGTGTGCATGTGTGTGTATTGTGGGGGCACACACAGAACACTAAATAAAAAAGGAAGGTGGATGGATCCTTAGGAAGCACTGGTCTCCACATATTCCTGCATATATGTGCATACACACTGGCATACACAGATATAACACATAAGCATATAAGGGAAACAAACAAACAAACAACCCAGAACAATGGTTTACCTGTGCATCCACACTTATCACAAGTCTAGTGTCATCAGACCGTCCCTTTATTTTTAGGGAACTTATTTCAATCACTCATGTGATCATGCACTATTCATATTATACACATGATTTTTTTTTTTCTAAAAATGCTTTTGGCAGGCAGCCTTGTAATTCCGACTTATCACTCATGGGTGGGGTTGTGCCTGGAGGAGAGCGCGCTGCGGGAGCTGAAGACTCTCGACAGCAGTGGATACCCCACACCTGGAAACTGAGCCGGAAGGAACCTGCCCTGGCAATCTACACAATTTCCAGTGGTACGTTGCTGACATTTATTGAAATTAAAAGTAAACGTAACATTTGACCCAGCAATTCTGCCACCAGGAGCTGGCTTTCTCTGCAGCTCCCTGAATCTGAAGCAAACCCAGATGATGTGAAGTGCTCACTGAGGCCCTGGGTGGGGCCATCACCCATCCAGGCAATAACAAAATGGCATCACACAATCCCGGGGCAGCACAGGGAGCACATTCTCCACCAAGTGACAGTGAGAGGGTCCCAACATGTCTCATTAACTAGAAAAAAATGTGTGTGCCTGTGTTTTTAAAATAGATTCTTAGACTTGGGTACACATCAAGTTTTTCTGGAAGGCTAAGAGACTGAAGTGGTGATGCTGTCAGGGCGGTGGCCTTGGAGGACTGTGATGCAAAAGGAGCGCTGAGGCTGTATCTGCAATCTCTATCTGTCTATATCTTCTGCTGCTGTTTGAGCACTTGGCCACATGGATGGATCATCTGCTTTAATTAAAATAAAAGCAGCAGCAAGCAAAGTGATGCCCTAGAACCTCAGGCAGAGTGGGGAGCAGAGACTGAGGTATATGCAGGTGGCAGGTGGCATCTGCCCCATGTGGCATCTGTAGGTGATCATGATGGGGCTTGGCACCTCCACCTGATTAAACTGGGTGAACAAGAGGCATCTGTATGTCTGTGGGAGGCTCCTGTCACCAGGAGCTGTATCCTTGCTGTAAAGGATGGTTTGCATGCCAAGCAGGTGGCATATAGAGCTCCTGTCCTGTCCCTGGTTTCCACATCAACTCCAGCTCCAGAGACTTCCAGGGAGCAGATGTAGGGCAGGCAGGAGGCTTGGCCTGATGCTCCCCGGCAGCCCATCTGCTCTGCCAATAGCTTTAGCTCTGCCAATGCCTTCCAGATTCAGAGTGGTTACGGGGCCCCGAAGCTTGCATGTGACCAATTTGAGGTGAAAGCCACTGGGGAAGCTCACAGGGCAGAAACTGCAAACTGCAAACCTGCTGCTACCACAAGCTGTGTGGCTTTGAGGGACAACAACTCCTCTAAGCCTTGGTTTCCTCACAGGCAAGGAGTTGATAGTAATATCTGGGTTGAGGAGACAGCCCAGTGGATAAATTGCTTGCTGTGTGTGGTGGTTTGAATATGCTTGGCCCAGGAAGTGTACTATTAGGAGGTACAGTCTGGTTGAGGAAGCGTATCTCTGTGGGATGGGCTTTGAGAGCCTCCTCCTAGCTGTCCATGAGCCAGTCTTCTCCTAGCAGATTTCAGATGAAGATGTAGAACTCTTAGCTCCTCCTACACCATGCCTGCCTGGACACTGCCATAGTCCTGCCTTGATGATAATGCACTGAACCTCTGACCTGTAAGCCAGCCCCAGTTAAATTGCCTTAGTTGTGGCATCTGTTCACAGCAGACACCTACGACACCGTATAATTGCAAGGACCTGAGTCTGACTCACCAGAATCTATGTAAAAGCCAAACACAGCAATGCATATCTGAATCTTTGGTGTTCCTAAAGTAAAATGGGAAGAGGAGGCAGGAAGACTGCGGAAGCTCCTGGGTGAGCTAGTCTGGGATGAGACAGCTAACAACAAAAGGACATTCTGCCTCCAACAAGGTCGAAGGCAAGGAACCACATCTCAAGTTGTTCTCTGAGCCCAACAAACATGTTGTATCATGTGCTTGTCTGCATTCATACACACACGCACACAGACACACACACACAAGGAATATCTAACTATCTCTAGGAGCCTAAAGTACTACAAGTTCATCCATGGCAGGAACTCATTAAGCATCCACCACTCGTTCCTCTGACACTCTCGTTTGTGCCAAGTCTTGAGCTTTAAGCAGTAGGAATTAAAACACACAGACACACACAGACACATAGACACACACATAGACACATACACACACACAATCTTTGTTATTAAGTAATTTATTTTCTACCAAAAAAGGGGCGATACATAATAATAGTTTTTCTATACTTGTAGAATTATATCTTATTTAACTTGTATCATAACCCCATGCAGTAGTTATTACTGTTCATGTTTTATAGATGAGGAGATGAGACTCCCAGGAGGATGAGGGCCATCCACAGGGATATGGAAGATGCTCAAGACTGGCGAGGAAGGAAGAAAATCAACTGGGTCCTCAAGACACAATTAAGAGACTCTTTCATCATAATCTTTAAGATGGAGGAAATTTGACATAGGATACAGGGGCATCATGTGATGACAATGAGCAACATGTCCACCATGTGATCCTCTCAGCACACAGGAAGTAAACTAAGAGTCTCACTTTCCAGTATCTCATATTGGCTTCCCTCTGTTCTTCTCTTTAATTTGTCTTCAGAGCACTGCACAGTGGTTGTCCTTGGTCCCAGACAAATACTGTCTCCATGAGAAGACCAGCGCAGTTAGTGACAGGATGGCCCAAAGGAGAGTCTCATTTGTCCAGTTTAGGCCATGTATCTAGTTGAGGACCAGTCAGCTTTGACAAAGGAGCTAGGGTCTTGGAGCGTGCTTGTTCTTATAGAAGGTGCAGGTTAGAAGGGCCTGGCTGTCCATGGGGACTCAGAAAGAAATAAGAGTTTCGAGAGATAGTGCTGAAGTGGTGTACAGAAAAGAATTTCCAAATTTTTCTTTTCTTTTCCTCAGTCCTTTCTGCATTAACCTCATGACTGCCAACATACTTGTGTGTTTTTAGAAAAATCAACAAATGTTACCTTGAAAAAAATAATAAAAAACAGAAAAATACAAAACAATCTTGGTCTGTCCCAGTGACTTTCATCTGAGCGCGCAGTAAGCCAGTGCTAGCCTGGGAGGGGGCTAGGGCTAGAATGTGTGGGTGCTCAGGACTTTCATAAAAACACATTTGATTTACTTTATTTTGTGTGCATGTATATTTGGGGGAGGGCATGTGAATGCCTGGTGCACACATGGAGGCCATAGGGCAATTTTCAGGAGACGGCTCTCTCCTTTTCATTGTATGGGTCCCAGGAGTCAAACTCATGTGCTCAGGCTCGGTGTCAGGCGACTTTACCCACAGAGCTGTCTCACTGGTCCTAGTGTTTCCTAATATGTCTGAGTCCCATATTCAAGCACTTGTGAATTTGGCCTTATAGGGAAATAAAATCTTTGTAGACGAGATGAAATGCAGTGAAGGGAGGGTTGGGGGGAATGAGGCAAATCATACCCACTAAGTGTTCCTGTGAGACAGGGCTCCACATCCTTAGCCAGGGCTTTCAGCTATCTTGACATTTGAGCTGGATCATTCTGTGTTGTGGAGGTATATCTTGTGCATTGTGGGATGCTTAGCCACAATCCCAGTCTTTACCTACTTGAGTATAACATTACTCCTCCCTCAGTTGTGACAAAGCTCTGTAATCCTTAAGTATGCATGGTGGAATTCAGGACATTTGGATGGAATTATCTTGTATTTCCCATGTGGGTTTTAAACCCAATGACTGGTAGCCTATGAGAAAGCTGGGGGAGACCTGAGATACATAGATTCTGGGGAGAACCGATCGTGAACATGCAGGTGCATGCAGAGGTGAGAGGTGATGCTTGTATAAGACAAAGATCACCAGGAGTCCTGGAAACCAGCAGAAGCTCTGAGGGAGGCACAGACGATTGTCCTCGATTGTCCTTGATTGTCCTCGGAGCCTGCCATGTGAGCCTGACCTCACACTCACAGTTATCTTAAGTTGACAGTATGCATAATTTATCACAGCAGCTGCAGGCATTTTCTGGTGGAACTGTTATCACAGGGCTCAACTGTACTGTGTGTGTCTTAGTTTGGGGTTTATTGTGAAGAGACACCATGACCACAGCCACTCTTAGGAAACAATTAATTGAAGCTGGCTTACAGTTTCAGAGGTTTAGTGCCAATACTAACCAGTGCTCAGTAGATATTTGCCAAAAGATCCATTGCAATTGCCAACTAAAGTGAGACACTTCACAGAGCCCTATGCATCCCATCACTAGGACAGCGGCCCCACAAAGCTCGATGCCCTACAGTCAGACATCTCCGTGCAGGCTTTTCCAACCAGAGGCAGATGTTGTTCTTTCTCTTCTTTTAGGCAACAGAAATGGTGAGCTGTGAGCCTAAGCATTGTCTGAAGCTCCAAGTGCCACACAGAGGGTAAGGCTTTCAACACGTGAACAAAACCCCACTGCGCTGCATTAGTGGCAGTACTTGCTACTGTGATTAAACATGAGACACAAAGAAGGGAGGGTTTGCTTTGCCTCACTCACAAAGAAGGCCTGGAGCCAGGGGCTTGAGGCAGTTGGTAGCACTGAATATACATACAGTCAGCAAAAAGAGAGCTAACAGAAAGTAGGGCCAGGCAATAAAAGCTCAATAAAAGCTCACCCCCTTCCTGCCAGGACTCACTTCCTGCAGGGAGGCTCCCCCTCTTTAAGGCTCAGTAGCCTCCCAAAACAAGCTGGGGATGAAGAGTTCAAACATACAACTGCTGAGGACATTTCACATCCACACCACGACACACTAGTGGTTCATATCACAGGTCCACAAAAGAGTCAGGAAAGGTTCCCGACTCTCCTGTCCATCTACAGACCTCCCTTTATCCCTTCAGAGCCTGTTCCACTCATCTAGTGAGTGGGAACGTGATTGAAATATTGTGGAGAGAAGTGTTTGAGGCAGGTCAGGTTATATTCTAGCTCAATGCCTTTTCTGGTGGAACTGTTATCACAGGGCTCAACTGTACTGTGTGTGTGTCTTAGTTTGGGGTTTATTGTGAAGAGACACCATGACCACAGCCACTCTTAGGAAACAATTAATTGGAGCTGGCTTACAGTTTCAGAGGTTTAGTCATGGTGAAAAACATGGCGGCATGCAGGCAGACTTGGTGAGAGCTCTACATCTTCATCTTCAGGCAGCAGAAGACAAATGTGACACACTGGTCAGACTTGAGCTTCTTAGACCTCAACGCCCACCAGACATTCAAATACATGAGTCTAAGGAGTGGGGACAGACATTCCATTCAAACTACCACAGTGGAAGATGAGAGAATGTCCAAGCACCCAAAGTAAGAGGAGGTGGACTTGGGCGACTGTGGGCAGTTGGAGCTGCCTAGCTGGAAAAGGCTTTGCAATGAGACAGGTTAAGGAATGCTGTGTTTAAAAGGGTTAGGCAGGATTCATTACTGCAGGACACATCTGGGTCTTTAAAGTCTTGGTATTGTGAGTGGCTGTGATGGCAGAGCATGGACTATTTCTCACTCTTATCAAGTCTCATTTCTTCAGACTGCACTTGTGACTGAAAGGGCTTCACTCCTGTCCCTTCAGAAAGGGCCGCTGGAAGGCAGGACCCCTCCCCCTTCCCACTGTGGTCTTTCCTTATGGCTTAGACTTCTTCATCCAGC
>JADRCD010148766.1:0-10982 GCA_019843815.1 Montemys delectorum
CCCTCCTAGTCTTCCTGCATCCATCTTTAGACTGCTGGGATTACAGGTGCCCCATGACCAGCAGATATAATCTTATTTGAAAGTTTTATGAGATAGTTTCAATAGCATAAGCTCTGATGAATAGAAATTTTAAAAAGCCAGCGGGTCGTGGCTGGCAAACACCTTTAATCCCAGTATTTGGGGGTGGAGGGCAGAGGCAGGCGAATCTCTGAGCTGAAGGCCAGCTTGGTCTACAGAATGAGTTCCAGTACATCCAGAGCTACATAGTGAAATCCAGTCTTGAAAAACCCAAGTAAATAAATAAACAAATAAATAAATAGAAATAAGAAGAGAAAATTTTTACTCGAAATTATTTTCTAAAAAGACTTCCCATGTAATACTACTTTGTAGTTTCTAAATATATTTTTGTCTAAATAACAAAACTAAATTCATAAACTATTTCTTAATTCCTTTGCAAATTCTACAAACCTATGTAACTTTTTGATAGCTAACTCATTGCCTATGAGTTCATTTGAATTCTGAGGCTGGTACTTTTCTGTCCAAAGCATGTCTTCAGTTCCAGAATCTAAAGAAAAAAAAAAAATAAACATAAGCAAACATTCTTAGATATTTAGATTAATATAGATGCAATAAAAGACATGAATAGAAAGATTTTCATTTATAAAATGCAAAAATGTTTTTAAAACTTTTCATTTAAAATTTATCACACCAAACTCAATTACTTTAAACAAAAACAAAAACCAATCACACAGCTTTAATCTCAGCACTTGGGAGGCAGAGGCATGTAGATCTCTGAATATGTGGCTAGTCTAGTCTACATAGTGAATTCCAGGCCAGCCCAGCCCATGCAACATAGTGAGAGCCTATATTAAAAAATAAACAAACAGATAAATTAGAAAAAAATTAAAAACTAGCTATTATAAATACCAATTAATAGAGGTTGGAGAAATGGCTCAGTGGTTAAGAGCACTGACTATTCTTCCAGAAGTCTTGAGTTCAAATCCCAGCATCTACATGGTGGCTTATAACCATCTGTAATGGGATCTGATACCCTCTTCTAGTCTGTCTGAAGACAGCTACAGTATACTCATACACATAAATAAATTATTCCTTTAAAAAAAAGAGTAATAAGTGTACAACTTTTTTTTTTTTTTTTCCAGACAGAGTTTCTCTGTATAGCTCTGGCTGTCCTGGAACTCACTCTGTAGACCAGGCTGGCCTCGAACTCAGAAATCCACCTGCCTCTGCCTCTCAAGTGCTGGGACTAAAGGCGTGCACCACCACCGCCCGGCGTGTACAACTTTTAATAACTATATTTTAAATTACCATGTTTAATAATAGGAACCATGAAACAAGTAGCCAGAAACAAATAAGCTAAAGAACCAGTTCTGATTTTATGATGTCAATCTGGGTAAAGAGAAAAGGATACACCTCTACCAAAGACAAGATGGCAATTCTCTCCAAACTATCATGCCAACCAAACAAAATAAAAATGGGATTAATACAGGTAAGGAAACTCACAATATAGTTAAGGAAGTCGGTTCAAAAAAATATCCCTCAGGGTAGGCAATGGGGCTGGAGAAATGGCTCTCACGGGGCTAAGAGCACTGGCTGCTTTTCCAGAGGACCCAAGTTTGTTCTCTGCACACACATGGTGGCTCACAACCATGTGTAACTCCAATGCCAGGAGATCCAATGCCTTCTTTTGGTCTTTGCCAGCACCACCCACGCCCCCATATAGATAAAATAAGCTAAAAAAATTTTTTAAGAAAATGGTGTGTGGTCGGGTGGTAGTGGTGCACACCTTCAAGCCCAGCATTTGGGAGGCAAAGGCAGGTGGATTTCTGAGTTCAAGGCCAGCCTGGTCTACAGAGTCCCTGGACAGCCAGAGCTATACAGAGAAACCCTGTCTCAAAAAACCAAAATAAGAAACAAAACAACAAACAAAAGAATCAACTCAATATAATACTTTAGACAAGGTATGTTTGTGTGGTGTGTGTACACATATATACTAAATAGTAATATATAGAAAAGCAAAATATACAGAAAAACAATATAAATATGATTCCAGGCCTTTTTCTCTTCTTTTTTTGTACTGCTGGGCATTGAACTCAGAACTATGCTGTACTCAGTGAGCTGTAGCCGCAGCAATAGGTCTTGGACTCAACTCAATATCCTAGGTAGTTCACAGGGTTTCTCTGTGTAGCCAGCCCTGGCTGTACTGGAACTGGCTCTATAGACCAGGCTGGTCTCAAAGTCCACCTGCCTCTGCCTCTGCCTCTGGACTGAACTGATCGGACTAAAGGCGTGGGACAAAACTGCAGGTAGACCTTAAACTAGACCCTCCTGACAGCTCTGGCTTACAAGACAAAGCCTACATAGAAGGAAAGTGTAGTGAAGGCTAACAATTCTAATATTCATGAGTTCAAGGCCAGGCAGGGATACATAGCAGAACTTAGTGTCTAAAACCAAAAAAGCAAGTATATTTATATAAGTACAGAATAAAACTATAAATTCAACACCAACATGTTAATATGGTTCTCTATGAGCCAACAAAGCTATTTGAGAAGTTGAGACAGAAGACCAAGTTCAATGCCATCCTGGGCAACATAAGAAGAGTGTTGTTTAAAAAGGGGGAGAGGGAGCTGGATAGTGGTGGAGCATGTGCCTTTAATCCCAGCACTTGGGAGGCAGAGGCAGGCAGATTTCTAAGTTCGAGGCCAGCCTGGTCTACTGAGTGAGTTCCAGGACAGCCAAGGCTACACAAAGAAACCTTGTCTTGAACAACCCCCCCCCCCCAAAAAAAAGGGTGGGGCAGGCCAGGGAGGGGCGGAGGGAGAGGGGCAAGAGAGAATGAAAGATTAAGAGTTCACAGTGTGGCTTAGTAGAAAGAATATCTGCCTAGCATACACAAAGGTCTGGCTTCAATTTCCAGCACCATGCATAAACATGATATGGTAATGCATGCTTACAGTCCTGGTACTTGGTAGGTGAAGGCAGGAAGCTCAAAAGTTATCTTTGTTTGAGATCAGCCTGGGCTACATAAGACTATCTCAAAATGGAAGGAGGCAGGGAAGATGGCGAGATTAAAAAGCCAGACAAACAAACAAACAAAACACCCAAGAGTTCTAGGATAATAGAGGAAAAAATTCAATTTGCCAGGGAAGGACAGTGTTGTCATCATCTACTATCAGAATACCATTGTCTACTGCTTCTGCTAATTTGATCAGTTCTTCCCTGAGATAGTAAAAACATATACCTTTGGGAGGATCTAGATTTATACAAGAAGAGCTGATTCTTTTGCCGAGGTCTTTTGACTTCCCCTTTATCTTTTCTGGGCTCACTGAATATTCATTTTGTCTCTTTCTTTTTGACTTCTGATTTCCTGTTTCCACTTGTTTCCTTTTGGTTTCTTTTTGACTGACATCAGGCTGTAGTTGTGGACTTCCTGTTTTGTGATTAGAGAAATGGATATGCTTACTTATCAACAAAAACAATCTTCAATACCCAATAATCTTCCTATCACTTTAAAATATTCTATAGTGGTACAACATAAACATGAAAAGTTAGACCTCAATATGTAGATTGCCTTCTATATGCATGAGTTGGGATAACCTCATTTAACCAGTTATTAATGAATGATTAGCATTTTAACAGACCTAGATCTGCCTAGGTTGGGATCCATGCAAACTGGCAAGATCAACCACTGCATTGCACTCCTAAACAATCTCCCTTGCCAACTGCTGGCAAAGTTCTATCTGTACTATCCATTGCTAAGAGTCAAAGGCTGGTTTTCATCTTTTGAAAACTCAAATGTAGACATAAATGACAATGATTGTCACTAACCTTGTTTACCATGACCCTCACAAAGTACCTGGTGTTCAATTCGTTTTTTAAGAAGCAAGGGAAAATATTTTCCCAAAGAAAATTCTGGATTTGACCACTTTATTTCCTCCAGCAAAAGATTTCTTACTTCTTTAGTAAAATCCTTTCTTGTCCTCATCATCTGCAATAGAGAACAAAATGTACAGTAGCCATTCATTGCCACGTTTGGGTGGCTCACAACGACCTGTAACTTCAGTTCCAAAGCATCTCACACACTCTTCTGGCCTCTGTGGGCAGGTGCACATACACACACATACATGCATTCAGGAATATACATACATAAACATAAAATTAAAAAATATATAGCTTTCAATTCTCTCTCTCTCTCCCTATCTCTCTCTTTCTTTCGATTTTTCGGGTTTATTTATATAGCCCTGGGTATCCTGGAACCTACTCCGTAGACCAGGCTGGCCTTAAACTCAGAGATCTGCTTGCCTCTACTGGAATTAAAAGCATGTGCCACCACCCCCCATGCTGAGAATATGTATTTCAATTATGCTTGCTTTTAAAACTAGAGACCAGAAAGACCTCTAGCCTAAACAGTTGATAATCAGCGCTTTCCAATAAAAGCAGGGAAAGTTTCACTTATGGAACCATGGGTAGTTTATCTGATACTTACCACAACAGCAGGATTACTTCTTGGATTTGGATTCAAGGTTGAAAATTCACCAAAAGCAACAACACATTCTGAGAGATCTGTTACTTTAGTATTTAATTTCTTAAATTCAGTTAACAGAGGACAAGAAGGTGGCTTCAAATGCCATAACCAATATTCTAAAGAAAAACAGAGCACACTAAGTTATATACAGAATGTACTTACTAAATATCAAACACACAAACATTAAAAGACCTGACAAACCTTAGTATGTAAGAGATCCTGAGTTAAATTCCCAGAACTAGCAAACCAACCAAAGCAGCTATATGGTTAAGAAAAAATACCAAACATCCAAGTTAATGCAGTGAACAGAATGCACAGCTCGCCCACATCATGGCTCGCCCACTTCATAGCTCACTCATAACACAACACTGGAGAAGGAGAAAGGCTTGTCTAGGCTTCATAGTAAGAACCCCACCAAAAACAACTGATAAAAATTACCTCATCTTTTCTTTAACTTGTAAAAAATCAGCAGATACCTGCAAGCTCATATTTTTTAATCTTTTAAAATCAACTTTGATATATAGGGGGAAAAATCAGTATTCTGATTTAGAGTCTGTCGAAGGTTTTGATTTGTTTGTTTTGTTATGTTGTTTGCTTTTAGACAGAGCCTCACAATGGAGCCCAGGCTGGAACTAAACTTGCCACTCCCTAAGACTGGCCAAGAACTACAGATTCTCAAACCCAGACTCCCAACAAACCCAAATTGAATCATTACAATAACACTCCTATTATATCCCTCCCATCAGGGATGTAAGATGACATAAAGGTAAAAGAAGAATCTCTGTGCTTTCTCTGTTCTGTGTAGGAACATCATCAGTAAACTTGAGTTCAGGGATTAGGGAAAAAAAGGATAAAATACACTTGTAATCATTAAAATCAGCATCAGGATGCTATAAAACCAGAAATTCTACTCCATTTTCTTCTTTTTAAAATTTTTATTTTCTGCCAGGCAGCACTCAGGAGGCAGAAGCAGGTGGATCTCTTTGAGTTTGAAGCTAGCCTAATATACATATCAAGTTCCAGGATAGCCAGTGCTATGCAGAGAAACCCAGTCTTGAGAAACTAAAACAACAACAATTTATTTATTTATTTTTAAAGCCCCCTTTCCCCTTCTTTCCTTCCTTCCTTCCTTCCTTCCTTCCTTCCTTCCTTCCTTCCTTCTCTTTAATACAGAGTCTCATAATGCCTGGAACTTGCTGTGTAGAGCACACTGGCATTTAATTCACAGACATCCTCCCATTGTATAGTGTTGGTATTATAATTTCGTGTGTGCACTTGAGTGTATATATGTTTACCACATGTGTACTGTACTTATCAAGGACAGAAGGTTTTTACTTCCTGAATGCAAGAAACAGATCTCCTGGAGCTAGAGTTACAGGTGATAATGAGCATCCATGTGGGTTCTGAGACTCGAACCCAGGTCCTATGTAAGAGCAATAAGTGCTCCTAACCACTCAGCCATTTCTCCAACCCTTTTGTCTTTTTTCTTTTTCTTTTTTTTTTATATTTATTTATTTTATTTGTATGAGTATACTGTAGCTATACAGATGGCCGTGAGGTATCATATGGCTGCTAGGAATTGAACTCAGGACCCTGCTTACTCCGGCTGAATTCACTGTAGCTGTATTCAGACGCACCAGAAGAGGGTGTCAGATCTTACCACGGATGGTTGTGAGCCACCATGTGGTTGCTGGGATCTGAACTCAGACCTTCGGAAGAGCAGTTAGTGTTCTTACCGCTGAGCCATCTCGCCATCCCCCTTTTTTCTTTTTAAAACAGAGTCTCACTATACAGCTCAGAAGGGCCTCAGTCTCCTGATCCTCTGTCAGATTCCAGGTGCATGTCACTACC
Source organism: Montemys delectorum (assembly GCA_019843815.1). Classification (NCBI taxonomy): domain Eukaryota; kingdom Metazoa; phylum Chordata; class Mammalia; order Rodentia; family Muridae; genus Montemys; species Montemys delectorum. Next base: position 6,395 of record JADRCD010148766.1, read on the forward strand.
CTATGCTTTATCCTCACTTTTACCTTCTTTTGTGCAGAGGATCAAACCAATGGCTCCCATATGCAGGCAGGTATTCTATCAGCTAGGGACATCCCAAGGTCTCTTTTTTTAAAAAACAATACATAGTATCAGATAAGTTCTATCAGGGTAAGCATAAATACTTAGCCAGGGAGGGCCCCTGCCTATGTCACAACACTTCAGGGGGCTAATGTAGAAGTACTGCTAAGTTTCAGGCCTAGGATACATAATCAAGGTCTGATTAGGCCACAGAATACGAGACCCTGGCTTGCCGGGTGGTGGTGGTGCACGCCTTTAATCCCAGCACTTGGGAGGCAAAGGCAGGCAGATTTCTGAGTTCGAGGCCAGCCTGGTCTACAGAGTGAGTTCCAGGATAGCCAGGGCTATACAGAAAAACCCTGTCTCAAAAAAACCAAAAAAAAAAAAAAAAACCAACCAACCAAACAAACAAACAAAAAAAACCCAAAAACAAAAAAAAGAGACCCTGGTTTAAAAATAAATACATTTGAAGTTAGCCTGGTCTACGTAATGAGTTCCAGGCTATCCAAGCTACATAGAGACCCTGTCTAAATGAACATACATACACATTAAACAAACTTACCATCATCCTTCTGTTGTACATGAACAACCCTCTGGAAACTGGTACTCACTGCATTGTATATATCTAACGCAGCAGCTTTCTTTGCAATTTGTCGTTTCAGTAAATCTGGTAAACCACTCATTAGAAAATCACGCTTTGCTTTAAACTGTACATCACAATCTTGAGTTTGTTCAGATGAATCTTGACTTTGAAGAAAATTATTTGAAAAGTAAAAACAAAAGTTATAAGCAACTGAAGGAATAAATTAACAACCAAGTTCAATTCCCAGGAACCACAGCAAGGAGGAGACAATCAACTCCCACACTGTTTTCTAATCTTCATATGCATGCCATGGCATGTATGGGCATGTAAATTAATTAATTAATGTAATAAAAATAACTAAAACAGCCAGTTGTAGTGGTGCATGCCCTTAATCTCAGCATTCAGGAGGCAAAGGCGGGTACATCTCTGAATCTGAGGCTAGCCAACTCTACTAAGTAAGTTCCAGGGCAGCAGACCTGCACAGTGATACCATATCTTAAAATAAATAAATAAAGTAAAATTAAATTAAAAAGAAATAAAAAACTATTTAGTGCCAGTGAAGTGGCTCAGCAGGTAAAGGTACTGGCTACCAAGACTAATGATCTGAGTTCAAATCTCTGTCCTACACACACCTATACCCACAAATAAGTAAGTAAATAAATGCAAAAGAATTAGAGAATGAACTATCTAGAAAATAAACATTTTAAAATGTTATCTTCAGGACAGTGAGATGGCTTAGTAGTAAAGGCACTTGCCACACAAGTCTGGTAAACCTGAGTTCCATTCCCAGATAGAAGAAAGGGCCAATTCATAATTTGCCAACATAGGCATACATGTGCACAGACAGACAAGACATACACAAACAATAAAAATGAAATCCAAAAAACTTTTCAAAATTAAGCACACTCAATAAATTAGCTGATGAATTTTTTTGCTTATCTACTCGTGATCATAAATTAAAGAAAGACAAATATGTATACATTAAACAAACAAACAAAACTGTCTTAGCTGGGCAGTGGAGGCACATGCCTTTAATCCCAGCAGGCAGATCTCTGCGTTTGAGGCTAGGCTGGTCTACAGAGTAAGTTCTAGGGTATCCAGGGCTATCCCAAGAAACTCTTTCTGGAAAAATCACAACAACAATAACAGTAGTAATAATAATAAATAGAAACAAAAAAGTCTTAAAAAAAAATAGAATCAAACTCCCAGCCAGGTAGTGGTGGCATGTACCTTTAACTCCAGCATTTGGGAGGTAGAGTTCGAGGCCAGCCTGGTCTATGGAATTAGTTCCAAGACAGCCATGGCTACACAAAGAAACCCTGTCTCAAAAACCAAACAACAAATGAATCAAACGCAGACCTGGGTGGGCAATGATGGTTCCAACCTTAAATCCCAGCAACTTGGGAGGCAGAGTGGTTGGTTCTAAGACAGCCAGGGCTACATGGAGAAACTCTGTCTCAAAAAAACAAAAAACAGGGGGATGGCTAGATGGCTCAGCCACATAGTGGCTGACAACCATCTGTAACCAATAACCGGTGCCCTCCTCTTCTAGTGTGTCTGAAGATAGCTACAGTGTAGTCGTCACAAATACACACAGACACATGCACGCAAATTCGCGCGCGCGCGCGCGCATGTGTGTGTGTGTGTGTGTGTGTACCCAAACAACCAAATATAAAAAGATTCAGAAAATAGGAGGTGTGCTTTTCTACTAGTAGTGGAAGGAGTAGGGGACAATATAAAGATAAAGCTGTAAGGGGGAAGTTGCAGCTGAAGGTTAAGGGAAGTGGTACAAGGTATAAATGCATTTAGCATGTATTATCTTATACATATTTTTTTTGTTTTTTTGAGACAGGGTTTCTCTGAGTAGCCCTGGCTGTCCTGGAACTCACTCTGTAGACCAAGCTGGCCTCGAACTCAGAAATCCACCTGCCTCTGCCTCCCAAGTGCTGGTATCAAAAGCGTGCGCCACTACACCTGGCTATCTTATACATATTATACACCTACAAATAGCTTTGGATGTGTGTAAGCAAATGCTTCCTCAATTTGTCTACTGAAAACCAAGAAGTACTGACTACCCAGGAATGGTGAGCACAGAAAGCATGTAGCTCTTGGATTCTGTACAGTTTCATAAGACTGAGTCAGGAAGTCAACGGTCCTTGGAGAAAAGGCTATTCTTTAGATGGTATGACTAAGTGTCCTCAAACAGTTAGTGACTGACGTAACATACACTCTGGAAGAGGCAAGCGGATCAGGAGTTTAAGGACATCTTTGGCTACATAGCGACTTCAAAGCCAGCCTGGGCTACATGAAAATGTCTCAATAAAACAAACAAACAAAAATTGATATCTGGCAAGATGGCTCAGCAGGTAAAGTACTTGTCATGCAAGCCTGATAACCTGAATTCAATCCCAGGAACTCACATAAAGGTAGGAGAGGACCTACTGCACAAAGTTGTACCTTGACTTTTACAAGTGTACCTCACCCCAACAATGATAATTTTTTTTAAAGTACACATACCCAAAATCAAATAACCCTCCAAACAACCCTGAAAGACATACTATGTTAACAAACGGATGAGATCCCGATATTTGGGAATAAGGACAGAAGGACTGTAGGTCTGAGCTATGTAGTGAACTCAGGGTAGGTAGAAGGACTGACTATAGGTCTGAGCTATGTAGTGAACTCAGGGTAGGGTTAGCTGCAAAGAGGAAAAGGAGACTTTTTTGAGAAGCATGTAAATGATCTATATCTTTATTATAGTAGCAATTACAACATTCACATTTGTTAAACGGTTTACTTACTCTGGGTATATATGGCCCTTAGTCATACATCTAAATGAGGAAAAGCCCACTGTGCTGCAGTGCACCAATATTCCCAGCTACTCAGAAAGCTGAGGCAGGAGGTTTGCTTGAACCCAGAAATTTGAACTCAGACTGGGCAACATATAGAAATGTATGAAGCCGGGCAGTGGTGGCGCACGTCTTTAATCCATGCACTTGGGAGGCAGAGGCAGGCGGATTTCTAAGTTCGAGGCCAGCCTGGTCTACAGAGTGAGTTCCAGGACAGCCAGGGCTACACGGAAAAACCCTGTCTCGAAAAAAACAAAAACAAAAACAAACAAACAAACAAACAAACAAAAAAAGATATGAAGAGGGAGGAAGGGAGATGGGCATGTGTGTGTGTGTGTTTGTGTACGTGTGTGTGTATGAATGTCAAGGCTTATGCGTCTGTGTGTGTACTAAGCAAAAGCAGTCAGGCATAATGAAACATATACATATTAAATTTATGTGAAATTCTAGAACAAAAAAACTAACAAAAGATACAAAACTAATACAGTAGCAGAAATAAGAGTATTAATGGGCAGGAGAGGTGGCTCACTGGTAAGAGAGTTCCCCTCCTAAGAGGACACAGGCACAGTTCCCAGCACCTAACATATCAGGCACCCATATGCATGTTGTACATACACAGACAAGCAGGTATAAACAATTGAAAAATTAAAATATGCATGGTTGTCTGAATAAGAATGGCCCCCTAAAGGCTCCTGTATTTGGATGCTTAGTCACCAGAGAGTGGAACTATTTGAAAGGATTGGGAGGTGTGGCCTTACACTTATTAAAGAAGTTTGTTACTGGAGGTGGGCTTTGAGGTTTCAAAAGCCCATGCCAAGCTCAAAGTCTCTCTCTGCCTACAGGTCATGATGTAGCTCTCTGCTACTGTTCCAGCACCTGGCAGCATGCCGCCAAGCTCCCTACCATGTTGATAATTAACTAAACATCTAAAATTGTAAGTAAGCCAATTAAATGCTTTCTTGTATATGAGTTGCTCTGGTCACAGTGTGTCTCTACAGCAATAGAATAGTGACAAAGACAATATGTAAGCCTTTAAATAAGGGTAAGAATAGGTATTCTAATAATGTCATGACAGTTGGTGGTATTAATAAGAGAAAAA
>JADRCD010148778.1:0-24066 GCA_019843815.1 Montemys delectorum
GTGTGCACTCCTTGTATACCCGCCCGGAGCCACCCCAGCACTCGCCTCCCGCCTCTGGCGTTGGGTTGCGCACCCTCCTCTGCCCAGCCCTCGTTAACTTCTGGGAGTTCACCGGCTCTGGGCCCACCACCTTGAAATGCTCCTGGGTCACCGCTCTCTATCCTTGTCCCCAAACACGCATTGCTTGCAGCGCTGCTAGCGGGTGGCCTGACCCTTTGCGGGCACCTTTTATTTCCCGAAGCCCACCTCGTCCCTACGCTCCTGGTGCAGAGCCTGGGATTTGGAGAAGCCCCGTCCCTCACCCCGAGACCAATCTTCCTCCAGTCCCTTGAGCTTAACCCATTCCTCTCCAAGGTGTGCCGCGCTAGATGGGCGCCCGGAGAGTACACTCCTGCGGAGGGCTTTTCCAGGGGAGGTATGTCCAAGTTGGGGAGCACAGCCTGCTGGTTAGTTATTCGTAACAATTCTGCAAGGTGGGGCCAGCCTTGGGTGGGAAGCGGTACTAGGTGTCCCGGGGAGTCAGGGTTTTGTGCATTCCCCTCGGGATAGAATATGCCTTCAACTTCTACCTTAGTTTCTCCTTCTGGTCCTCTAGCTGACCACACACTGGGGCTTGCTTCTTGCTACTGAGGTGTTCAAAGAAAGGTGAGCGCCTGGCAAACAGGATTTGGAAGATGAGCGATTGAAGCAATTGTTTCTAGTGGTCGTCTAGGCCCAAAGACTCATAGGGTGGGCCATAGTACACCTGGGTCTCCTCACTACAGGGCAAAGTGTGTTCTAAGCAAATTCCCTGCAGCTGGCTCCACTGTCTACTGACAGGTAGGGTGTGGTGGAAATCTTTTCCTCTGTTATTTTTCCTTGTAGTAGGACAGCGTAAGTGAAAAGCTGGAGGGGCGCCTTACTGTTTAAGGGTGACAAATGGCTGGTCATTGAAACTGGGAGCCTCCACCAGCTTTGAAACAAATGTGAACAATACCTTCTTGCTGCTTAGACCTGAATCCTGCGTTAGAAGACCAAGTTGATTAAGGCTCTGCAGAGATTTTGCAGAAGGTGCTGAGAAGGGGGAGAGGCGGTGACCCGTGGCCTGAAGCTGTGTGGGCTCCAGGTGGGAAGAGACTCCAATATAATGAAATCAAATGCTTTGGGGGAGAGATTGGGGAAGTAGGTCATCCGAAAATCCCACACTTGAGTGGCATTCGGGCTGATTGTGGTTGTTTTGGGACTGCTGAAGAGAAGTCGTTTCTTTGAAAGGTTTGAAATGCATGTTAGGTATATATGTGTGTGTGTGGCGGGGCGAGGGGGGCATTTATTTGGGAAACATCCCTGCCTCAACCCGGGAACTGTGAAGGGAGGCGGCCCAGGGCCAGCACTCAGTCGGTGCCTTGGAGGATTCACTGGTTTCCCTGCAGAGATGCTGTGTGTTGCAGCTTTGGCCCTTGGTGCAACCCGAAAACAGATCATGGACTGGGTGATCTCCAAGGTAGCTTGCTTTTAATACCCTCCAACTTTGCTTATTGGAGAGGAGGGAGTCAGGGCTGGGGGAGCAGTAAACCATTCTTGCCCTTGTCCAGCTCTGCAGAGGTGTTGGGGAGGAGGGGGCTATGGTGCTGCAACTAGTGGTCTCTCCGCAGGGCAGGAGCTTCAGAAGGTATTTGAGCTAGTGTTTAGGGGTTGCTGAATTGATTTCAACTGTGTTATCCAGAAGGCAGGTGAGGGCATTGAATAAGGGTGGTGTTAGGGTTTAGGACGCCTCAGTTGCCCAGCCTTATGCCCTCTCATTGTCCTGAGGAACCTGGCGCCCCAGCTTTGGGTGGCCAGCCAGGAGTGGTTTCTGACAGATTTGTGGCCCGGCATTGAATAAGAGTGGCTGGTGATCTTTGTAGGTGGCAGACAACCCCAAATTGCTAGTGCCCTCCTGGGGAACACCCCTGGCAGCACTGTGTCTGTAATTTGTGGAACCAGAATGTGCTAAAAGCTGTGTTCTTGTCAAGGGTGGGTGAAGATGCTACTCTATGCTCGCCTCCTGTGGTTCCCTGGATTTTTTTTTTTTTTTAATCATAATGTAATTATGTCAACGAGGGTACATTTAGTGATATGACATTAGGAGAGAGCCTCGACTGCAGGCCAGGCTCAGTGATGTCCAGTACAGGTTCAGCAGTAGGGACAGCCTCATGTGTGAACAGCCCTCGTGGGGGTGGAAGACCCCACAAACCAGAGTCTACAGAGGGCTCAGCTGAAGCACCTCCCCCACCAGCTCCTAGACAAGCTTTCCTTGTTTGCATTAGCATAACTGCTCCACCAAAGTCAATGAACAAGGATCTTTTTAAAAGGGAACTTTCAAAATGTGCCTCGAGTGTCGTCCTCCTCCCCCCATCTCCTCTCCCCCTCTCCCACTTTCAAGTTCTGAGCCCTGTGATACTCCCTTTCAGACAAACTTGTGGCCTCTTCCATGCTAGTAGAAAAGACAGCCCTGTTCCCAGCCTGAGGAACCTGGTCAGGCTCAGGATTGGCACCTCCCTGCTTTGTATGTGAAGGCTGGAGTGTGCCTGGGGTTTGTTACTGGTTGTGTGTGTTTGGGCTTTTGTTTTTTAAATACTGGGTCTAACAAAGCTGAGACTAACTAACCTTGGACTCCTGCTTCTACTTCCTGAGTGCCTCCTCCCGTCAAGTGCTGGAATTACAGTTTTGTACCAAGGTGCCTGGCTCTGTGAAGTATTTTTAAGAATAAAACACTGTAGCATTAGGAAGACTGATGCAGCAGAAAGTTCAAGTCCAGTCTGGCATATGTAGGGAGACCCCCTTTCTTTAATATTAATTTTATTTTAAGCTATGTATATATGTGTGTCTTTGTATGGATATGTGCGTGAAAGTATATGTGCCTGCAGAGGCCAGAACTGTTAGTCTCGAAACCCACTGGAGCTGGAGTTCAGGTAATTGTGAACTGTCTGCTGTGGACGCCAAACTTGTGGAGAATCAAACTTGGAAGAGCAATACATGCTCTTAACCACTGAGCCGTCTTTCTAGCCTGAGACCTATTTAAAAAGAAAAGATTGGATTCCACAGACTTATCAGACATAGCCCATTCCTGTTTTGTTTTTTGTTGTTTTGTTTTTTAAAAATTATTGGTAGCTTTCCTCATGCCCCTTCTCAAGGGGACACTCTGTTCCCAGGTGGCTGGCCTTGCGTCCTCCTTGGAGGGTGTGGGTGTTAGTGCCCTAGAATGTCAGACAGACGGTCAGTGTGGATGGCTGAGTCTGTCTGTCTGTCTGCAGTGATGGGAGCTGAGGCTGAAGGGTGGGGGTGTTAGTGCCCCAGAATGTCAGACAGACGGTCAGTGTGGATGGCTGAGTCTGTCTGTCTGTCTGCAGTGATGCTGTTGCGGGCCCTTGGGAGCTGAGGCTGGAGAGGACAGTCCAGATTCCCTGTGGCTCAGCTGCTGCTTAGGTGTGGGTGGTGTTTGTTTTTTGTTTAGGTTTATTTATTATCTTGTGTGTATGAATGTCTTATTTTTGCTGTTTACTATTTATGTGTGTGATTGTATGTCCTACTACATATGTGTTCCCAGTGTCCAATGGGGTCAGAGAGGATCTTCTGGGGCTAGAGTTACAGAGGGCTGTAAGCCACCATGTGGGTGCTGGGGATGGAACCCTGATCCTATACAAAACTAAGTGCTCTAACCACTGAATTAGCTTTCTGGAGGAACCCATTATTATTATTTATTTATTTAATTTTTTTATTTTTTAATTTTTTTTTGTGGTTTTTCGAGACAGGGATTCTCTGTATAGCCCTGGCTGTCCTGGAAACTCACTCTGTAGCCCAGGCTGGCCTCGAACTCAGAAATCCACCTGCCTCTGCTTCCCAAGTGCTGAGATTAAAGGCACAGCCACCATTGTCTGACAATAAATAAATAATGGAGGAGCCCATTTTTGATGTTGCTTTTTTGAGACAAAGTCTCATAGCTCATTCTGGCCTCAAATTCATTATGTAGCCAAGGATGACCTTGAACTTCTTTTTTTTTTTTTAAAGATTTATTTACTATTGTATGTAAGTGCACTGTAGCTGTCTTTAGACACACCAGAAGAGGGCATCAGATCTCATTATGGATGGTTGTGAGCCACCATGTGGTTGCTGGGATTTGAACTCAGGACCTTTCTTAACTGCTGAGCCATCTCTCTAGCCCCGATCTTGAACTTCTTTTTTTTTTTTGTTTTGTTTTTTTGTTTTTTCTTTTTGAGACAGGGTTTCTCTGTGTAGTCCTGGCTGTCCTGGAACTCACTCTGTAGACCAGGCTGGCCTCAAACTCAGAAATCCGCCTGCCCCTGCCTCCCATGTGCTGGAATTAAAGGTGTGTGCCACCACTGCCCAATTGTTGTTTTTGAGCCTTAAGCTTAGCTTCCTTTCCTCTTTCAAGCCCAGAACTGGGAGATACTGTACTGACCAGGTCTCCCTGTCTTCAGCGAACCTTCCCACATCTATAGCAGGATTTTCCCAGCTGGACAATTTGATAGGTGGGACCTGTTATGCCAGGAACTTGCATGGCCAATGGATCTTACACAGCCAACACCTGGTTTGAGTTCTTGTAGTTAGTGTCTCTTGAACTTGCAACCACATGACTTGGTTAGCTACTACATCCCCCTTTCAGACAAGGGAAAATCTTGAGTAAGAAAAGCCACACTTTGGACTAGAAGATAAAGAAACATTGAGGCATTGAGGTGGGCATGGATTTGGCTCTGATGCAGTGGACAGTGTACTTTGTGTACAAGTCTTACTGCATAATTTTATGCAGTCACTTAGATGTTGTAAGCCAAAGGATAATAAATAGCTCTCTGTTGCCAGCAACTTAGTCATCACTTGAGAGAAGTGCAGCCAATCAGCAGAGTGTGATTTTTGGTTTGGAGTAAGGAGGGAGTATTTTTCCATCAAATTTTGGTCAGGACCTCCTGTAGCACTCCATTGGCTCTATGTGTGTGGTGTGTGGTATGTGTGTGTGTGGGGGTTGTGTGTGTGAGAGGTGGAGTGTGTGCGTGTGTGTGTGTGTGTGTGTGTGTGAGAGATGTGGTGTGTGTATGTATGTGTGTGTGCAGAAACTAACACTAGGCATCTTCCTCTACAGATCTCTACCTTAATTTTGAGTCAGGAGTCTCCTACTGAAGCTGGGGGATGGCCAGTGAGTTCCAGGCACCCTCTTGCCTCTTCCTCCTCCTCCTCCTCGTGCTGGAGTAAAAAGAATCTGCAACCAGCCGAGCGCCTTTAATCCCAGCACTTGGGAGGCAGAGACAGGCAGATTTCTGAGTTCAAGGCCAGCCTGGTCTACAGAGTGAGTTCCAGGACAGCCAGGGCTACACAGCGAAACCCTGTCTTAAAAAAAAAAAAAAAGAAAAAAATCTGCAACCATACCTAGCCCTCTGTTGTTTTGGAGTTTTTGCTTTTTTGTTTCTAGCAGTTTTTTAATGTCTGTGCATCGAAAGCATACCCGTGCAACCGTTTAAAATGTGGGTGTCAGAGCAACTTGAGTGGTGGGTCTGTCCTGCTTTGCTGTGGCTTCATATGGCAATTTCCTGTACGTGCTGAGCCATGGCACTAGACCTCCATCTTGTTTACTTACATATTTATTTATTTCCTGATTTGTTTCATTTCAAGACAGGGTTTCTTCTCTGTGTGCTCCCCTAGCTCTTCTGGTACTTGCTTTGTAGACCAGGCTGGTCTCAGACTCAGAGATCTGCCTGCATTTGACCCCAGAGTGCTGGGATTAAAGGTGTGCACTAGCACCATCTATTATTTGTTTGTTTATTTATTTGACATCTATACCCATGTGGATAGGGTTTGACATCTATAATGGAGGTAAAATCACTTGTATTGAGGAAGAAGCTGAGGCAGAGAGTTGCCCCAGATTTGAAGCCAGCCTGAGCCACGTAATAATTTCTAGGCTAGTTTGGGGTAATGATTGACCCTGTCTCAAAATACTAGGGGGAAAGAAAATATAGAGCCACACATGGTGGCACATACCTGTAATCCTAGCACTCAGGATGCTGAGTTAGGAGGATCAAAGCTAGACCTAGGGAAGACTAGCTGAATACCAAAAAAAGCTCTCTTATCTGCAGTAGTGGTTAAATTTCATTAAAATAGATGCCTTCCTATGTTTTTATGCAGATGCTTTCATATAACTTTGAAAAACTTTGGACATATTTAAAAATATGGACATATCTAAAGCTTTTTGTGTAGACCAGGCTGGCCTTGAACTTACAGAAATCTGCCTCCTTCTCCCTCTCTCCCTCCCCCCAGTACCTGACTCCAATTTTGAATAGCTTTAAAAGATGTTATTTTTAGTATTTGTAGGCATTTAAAAGTAAGACCCAATGTCGAACACCCTAGTGACACCATTCCCATCATCAATGCCCTTTAAAAGAACAAGAACAAATTGTTTTTGTGTCAGAGTCACCCCCCCTCCCCATACTGATGACTGTTTCATTTTCCCCTGTGAAGTTTTATTCTAATGTAATTTGTCTTTATACTGGAAAGACTTTTTTTTTTAAAGATTTATTTATTTATTTTATGTATGAGTACACTGTAGCTGTCTTCAGATGTATCAGAAGAGGGCATCGGATTCCATTACAGATATTGCAAGCCACCATGTGGTTGCTGGGAATTGAACTCAGGGCCTCAGGAAGAACAGTCAGTGCTCTTAACCGCTGAGCCATCTCTCCAGCCCCCTGAAAAGACTTTTTATTGGTTACTTTTGTTCTTTTTTGTGACAGAAGTACATGGAAATTGTAATTCAGAACATTTCTGTAATCTTTAGGCTGTGTCAGAAAAGCAGGATAGCTTAGTCCAGAAAAGCAGTTTTGACTTTTGTAACTATCGTCTATGGACTTGGTCACAGAACCATAACTCCTCATCAGGCCTAGTGAGACGTTACAGAATGCCTTGGAACACCATGGAATTTGAGCTCTGAACACAGTGGCTGAGTAGGGGACCTATAAGGTGTCTGTCTCGGGGAAAAGACTTACTGAACTGTCCCTGGGACCTCTGCTGCTGGAACATTCTGTGAGAACAGTCTTCTCTTATTTTTTTAAAGACAGTCGTGTACCACATCAGGCTGGTTTGAAACTTGCAGCAATTCTTCTGCCTAGCTTCCCAACTGCTGTATTATAAGCATGAACCATTACACTGTCTGACAGCCTTCTTTTTGTCTAGGTGTGGAAGAAGCATGAAGGTGACCTTGGGTTTAGATGTGGCCTGCCAGGGACTTCTCAGGCAGTTAATTTTAGGAGGTACTTTGTGAGGACTGTATCTGGGGACCCTGAGAGTGTTCTTGCAGGGTACCCCATGCTTTTACATGCCTCCTGCATATCTGAGGGACAAAGTCCTTGTTTTCATTGAGCTGTTACTGGAGATGGTCTGGTCTTGCACCTCAGTATTGTGTTGCATGCTTTCTAAGTGCTCAGCGTTAAATGGCAGAAAGATGGGGGACTTCAAAGGCATTTGTGGTTCAGTTAGGGGTTTGCATCTTTCTTTGAGTTGGTTAAAATATAAGCCTGTGGCATTATGCCTTGAGTTAAAATTTAATTTGCCAGAAAAAGGCATTGGCAGTAAGACCAAGGTGGTTGGGCCTGGGTCTCCTTGGGGACTTTTGCTTAGTAATCCAGTGTTTCCATTTGCTCTTTTTTCTGGCTCTAGGCCTGAGGGCTCCTGCAGGTCTCAGATGAGAGCCATTGGGTGGATTAGGGAGGACGATGAAGAGAACCTGAACTGGGAGACTAGGGTGTTGGAACCTCTTCCTGAGAACCCAGGATGGGCTGCTGTGGAGTGCTTAACTGTTCTCAGGTCCTGCTAAGGCATGTTAATGCTGGTTTGTTGGAGTGTTTAGTAATTCAACAACAAATTGTTCTCACCCCATGCTCAAAACAGAACAGGCAGTAGCTGGAGAGCAGCAAAACCAGGCATATGAGATAGTGCTGTGTGCCCAGCCGTGTGCAAGAGATTTGACTGCTCTAGAGACCCACAGCATGGTTCAGCCTGGCTTTTCACCTGTCTCTGGCATCACTGATGGTGCATGCAGCACATGAGAGCTGGGTATGGAAGCTCACATCTACCACCAGTGGAAGTTTAAGGTCAGCCTGCACTACAGAGCAAGACTAAAAAACACAAAACAAAGAATGCAGATTATTTGAGCAAGGACATGTAAGCATAGAAAGGGGACCCTGACCCCTTTGTTCCTGGGGTAGGAGAAGACAACTGAAATCAAAGAATGAGGCTGTTGGAGATGTTGTGACCCCAGAAGACGGAGCCTTGCTGGCTTATCACCGGCACAACAGCTCAGGATGGAGGGTAGGTTCTTCTGATTTGGGGAATCTATGTGTGCTGAAGGAAAGCGGGTACAGGAAAGGATAGAGGTCCTCTTGCATTATTTCTCTAGAAATAACTGCACTCCCCTGGGCTTCTTTCCAGCATGCAAATCTCCTCCCAGTCAGGCAAGCAACTGGAATACTGAAGTGACTGTTAGTGGTTTTCATATCGCTTATGTAAAGCTGTTTGCATCAAAGCTTAGAATAGGGAAGCCCTTCTCCACTGAGGCCCTGTACACCTCTGTGCAGCACTCCCCTCTGCTGGATGGAGTCAGGTCAAGGAATGGGCCAGCCTGTTCTGCCATTGCTCAGCACCACTTAAAGGCAGTTCTGACTTGGGGAGAGCTTGAACAGGGAGGTCAGGTTATAGGTCAAACTGCCCTTTTCCGAACAGATGGCCTGTAACTGAGTGTGTATGGGGAGTGGGGCCTGTGTGTGTGTTGGGGGGCAATGGGGACCAACAGTTGTGTCCTAAGGCAAAGTACAGGGAATTGCAAAGCTAATGAGAACATTTCTACTCTTGTTGAATGAGTCATATATAGCTAAAGTGATCTTAATTCTGAAGAGGGTGGGGAGGGGCCTGTACCTTTTACTGTTAAGTGGGAGCTTGGCAGAGCCCAGCTTTGTCCTGGGAGGAGTACAGGGAGTAGCCAGCCCTGGCTTTGTGTCCTTGGCCCAGAAACCACCACTGTTCACATAGCCTTCAGTCTCTGATAACCGTGGGCCCGAGGGGTATTTGTTCTTGTGGAATAGGCAGTTGAAGAGTGGGAGTGACAGCCACTAATAAAGAGCATTGAGCCCTCTGATAGAACTCAGAAGGTTAAGTGACTTGCCCAAAGTGCCATCACCGGTGGCCAAGCCTGGTGCATACCCAGGATGTGTCAGGCTGCCTGGCTTATGTTCTCAAGTCAAGCACTACTTAAAATGCTGTTTGTTTTCTGCCCAGGAAAATGTGGAAGTGCCATCTTTCCTTGCATTCCAGCTCGAGGCCCTTCTGCTGTTGCTACCCATGCCAAGAGAAGGCCCACTGCTGGACAAGGCTCATCTTGGCTACTGACTGCTCAGCTGCTGGTCTTAGACTTCTTTATTAGGAGCATGGCAAGAAGGATCCCTGAGCTGGGGGTGGGGTACTCACTGGCTCCGTCCTTGTGCTGTTTCACTTGGTTCCCTACAGCCATGAGGACAATAAGCAGCTTCCTCAGCACTGTTCCATGAGCCTGCCCTGGTACCCAGTTCCTTCATTCCTGTCAGATCAGCTAGGCTGTGAGCTAGGCCAGGACTGGTTCTAAGATCTATTCTGCCCTGATGATGCTTCTGGGTGGCCAGGCATCTGGGCACAGTGAGCCTACAGGCACAGGAACCTGACCTGGGCCACTTTTGGAAGATGTACAGGCAGGCATCCCTGGGCTGACCTGAAGGTTGTTTTTGAAATTTGTTATTGCTATTCTCAGACCTAGAAAGGTGCACAGCACAGCGAGATAGTGTCATCTCTGCTTGTCACCCAACACCTACAACTATCTATTGTAGGACAGTTTCTAGTCTGAACTGTCCTTTTTGTTTTGCTTTGTCTTATCTCTACATGTCTTATGTAGCCATTGCTGGTCCTCTTTCTGCCTCAGTCTCCTAAGCTCTGGGACTGCTGGGACTCAGTCAGGCATGTGCTACCATGACCTGAAAAGTTTGGTGAGCCTTATATGCTAGGCAAACATTCAACCACAGAGCCATACTCCTAGCCCTGAGCTTCTAATTAAAAAAAAAAAAAAAATATATATATATATGTATATATATTTTTATATATATATATATATATATATATATATTATTGTTTTGAGCCTGGGCCTCACGTAGCTGAGGCTGAGAGCTGAGGCTGGTTTTTGAACTCCCGATCTCCTGCCTCTACTTCCCAAGTGCTGAGATTATAGGCATATGCCAACCATCCCTAGCTTGTTTTTCCAGTTCCGAGTATAGTTTTCACCTAATACTCTGCGTGTGTGAAAGATACTGGAATGAGGCGATGCTTAAAACAATCCAAGTGCAGAATGAAATCAGAGCAAGTTTTGAAGGAGTAGATTGCCTGTGGCAGTCTCACCAGTAATGGAGGAAGATGTGGGACAGAAAGAAGCTCTGCCCTCAGGTCTCCAGGGTAGGAGCAGCTGTGGATGCAGACGGGTGGCATTGTCACCACTGTTATCAGCTCACACTGACAGTTTGCACCATTTCTGGCAAGGGGCGCTGTGTCCCGATAAGCCTGCCAGGAGTGATGGTGGTTTGTGGTGTCAGGCCCAGATACGGTTTTTTTGTGGGTCTGTGGGAGACTGGAAGCCTGGAAGCCATCAGTACAGAACATGGCTTCCACCTCTAGAATAGCACACACAGGAAAACAGTTGAGAACAGGGAATGTAGGCTTCCTTCCCCATGCTCTGCCCAGATCCTTGTCCACCCAGTGAATTGTTGATGCCCACCCAGTTCTGGTTTGCTTTGGAGTCTTAGGTTGGCCATCTTGCAGAGCATTGCCTAGGAGTAGGCAGGGGTTCCTGTTCCTGTGTGTGGATCCTTTGCTGCTCCTGGTGCATTGGGTTTTAGTGGCTCCAGGGAAGACAGTTGGGATGCTTATGCTTTGTACAACACCACAAGGTAGATTAGAGAGTCTTGCTCCCAGGCCACCTCTGGGAACTGAGTGTGTTTCTAGAATGGTGTACTGAATTGTATGAGACCCCAGGATCTTAGCAGTACTCTAGGCTGGTGCCTTATCAACAGCAGTTTACTTCCCACGGACTTGGAGGTTGGAGGCCCAAGAGCAGGGTGCTCTCAGACTGTCTGCTGATGAGAGAAACATTTGGTGCTTCAAAGAGATGCCTTATGGCTACAGCCTTGTGCTGGAAATGGGAAAGGCCTTAACCCAACCTTTTCATGAACATGAAGAACTCACTCAGGTCTCTATCGTGATCTTACCACCTCTCACTCCCCACCTCCCTGGAGTAGGGTTCCTGCATGTGACTGGAGGGCATATGCTTGCCAGCCATAGCACTCTCTCTTGGTTAGTTGTGGGTGACCTTAGTCACCATAGAACCTGGTTGGCACAGCATGTAGATCATTAGCATGCCTTGGAATTGTTCCTGTCCTGCTGTGGAGTCCAGTTTCTGCAGACCCAGTGTGCTCTGACTGTCTGAAGTGCTATGTACGCTTTGACTCCTGCTACATGGTCTGCCACAGCCCTTACCTGGACTTCTTGCTCCTGACTCTCTTTCTTATGGGGTATGCTAAGCACAGTGTAAGATGAGGGGGGAAATAACCTTGGTCTTGTAGAGATATCATATAAGAGCTTAGGGTGCTGGAGCCCGGGGTGGGGGGAGTGCTGTGTTTATCTATTCTTGAGGGCCAAGCCACCATTTGGCTGCATCTGAGCAGCAGTTGCTGTTTTAGAAGGTGGAGTTGGCAGGACCTCTGCTTCCAGTTGTCTCCATAGGTGGTGGAAGAGACAGGGCCTGGCCCTCAGCTTTCTGGGAAGTGGGGTAGACCTGGTTGGTGGCCATATCAGAGTCCTGCTGAAGAGGGCATATATATCTCCCTGCCTCATAATCAGGAGACCAGACTGGATCCCAGTCTGGGGTCCTTGACTTTGGAAAGCTATCTTCTGTGACATTTAGCACTGAGAGCACTGTCCACCTATGGGTCTCATCTTAGAAACAACTCAGAGGTAACAGTGCCTACTAGACAGCTCAGGAGACTGTGAGGTGACTTGGGTGAACCTTTTTGGATACCTGTGGATGCCCTGACAGCTCCATTATGTCTTGGGCTCTTCACATGGTAGCAAGTGAAAGGATTATGGGTGGGATGTCTCTGGGTCACCAGCTAAGTGCTTGAAGTTTTGTGACATCATTTCAGTGTAAAGGAACTGCGCCTCCATATGTCTCAAACAGAAGTCTTCCTCCATCTTCTGGTGGGCCAGGTTCTTCCTTGGTCAGTTAAGGAGAGAATGGTGGCCTGGATATTCTGGCCTCTGCCTGGGCCTGGAGGTCTGTAGCAGTAGGATTTGATGCCTTCCTTCCTCCCAAGCTGTTTGAGTTTGGACACTGCCTCAGCTCAGGGAGCTCACACACCTGGAAGCAGGCATGGGGAAGCCCAGGTGCTCTCAGCCTCTCAGAGGTAAGTGCCCACTCTACAGTACTGCTTGCCTCCTGCGGCCCTCTGCACCCGGCCTTTGTACCCGTGCCCATGTTCCTTTTGCCCTCTCCTTACTGTCCATTACCTCTTTTGTCAAAGTAGGACCACTAAGTTTTGCTTCCCTTTTGGTTTTTGTTGTTACCCTCCTCCCCCCTTTGGCTCTATAGTCCAGTCTTGTCTAGATTATATAGCCCAAGGTAGACCTCACATTCATATGCTCAAGAATAACTTTTTTTAAAATCAGTGTTACTGGGTTTGATATACAACCTCATGCATGCTAGATTAAGTGCTGTAACAGTAAGCTGTACCTCTAGAAGCTGACCTTAAATTCTGCCTCTGTGTCCTGTGTACTGGGATTATAGCTGTGAGCATCTTGCACAGTTTTGTTTGCTTGTTGTTGTTGGTTTGTTTTTTTTTTTTTATCACTAATGCCTCTATGGAGACCTGGTATATGCACAGACATATGAGGCCATGTGTGTATAAGGGGAAAGGAAGATCCTGGTGTTGTCAGGGAGTGTGGGACCCTTGAGTAGAGGGAGGGAAAGAGTAGAGTTAATGATAGGACCTGAGAAGGATTAGGGGTGAGAGAGCAGCCCACAAGGGACTTCCACCCCTAGAGCTTGGAGCATAGGGATGAAAGAACAGAATCCGAACCATCAGGGGCGGGCCTTCAACAGAGGGGTGCACCTGACTCACTAATGGTGACCCTGCCTGATCTGAAAGACTACTTAGCCATTCTCCCTTGGAGTCACTTGGGCATGGCCCCTGTGTGGCGAGAGCTCCTGGCCATGAGTTTAGAAGCAGGAGGAGAGGGATCAGGCTTGGCCAGTGTAGCTTGAGAAGGCAGGACTCGGGTGTGGTGGGTCTGGCTGCAGCTGTGGCCTCCCTGGGGACATGTTCTATGACTGTGCTGTGAGAGCTAGCCCAGGAATACTGTGAACATTGTTTAGCTTTGTTTTCTGCCAGCTGTGTGCTGGGGTGGCCTTACAGCCCCCTTATCCCCGCTCCCTGCACACCTAGCAGGCAGGTACAGGGGCTCCAAGAGCCAAGCATGACAGAGTAGGCTTAGTTTCTGGAACCTTGGAGAAGGGGCTGTGCTGGGCAGCTTGCTTAGGCTGAAGGGGGAGGTGACAGCACAGTTATCTGGGTATGGGAATGTGTTGGTTATGAAATGTGAAACCAGGATTTTGCTGAGTGTGTTGCTAGCTCTGCCTTTCCTCCAGAGGGCCAGCCCTCGGTTTCTTCTCAAAACAGGGAGCTAACTAAGGCCATGCGCAGAAGATTCAAAACAAGCAGACTCACCACTTCTCACCAAGCACAACACTGGGTCTGTCTGCAGACACTAGCACTCCTGTACTTCCCTCAGTTGGTCTGACTGGACAGAGTGACAGTTTTACTTATAGTTTATACTTCTGGCTGTCTCTTGGGGTTGCATCTAGAAAACCCACTTTGATCCGTGTTCTTCTATACCACTAAGTGTTTGCTGAAGGATCTCAGCCTGGTGACCTGGCCAGCTTCTTAGTTTCCTCAACTTAAAAAATAATCTTTTTCCCTCAAGGAGGAGGGCAGGGCAGGCTTTGATGTGTTGCCCTCTTCACCCCACCCTCTTTTCTTCCTCCTCTTCCTCTCCCTCCTCTTTTGGTTGTTGTTGAGACAGGATCTCACTACATGTTGACCATGCTGGGACTCAGTGTTTAGATTATGCTGGCCTCAGACTAACAGGTATCGCCTGATCTGCCTGCGTCTGCCTCCTCAGTGCTGGGATTAAACGCATGTGCCACCGTTGGGGCTATGTTGTCCTTTTCCTTGGCTGTTCTTAAATTTGTAGATTTAAGTATTTTCCTACCTCAGCCTGGGGAGAGGCTGGGGCCGCAAGCATGTGCCACTGCCCCTGACTTCTCTGTTTTCCTTCTTGGGTTTTATTTTTTTAAGTACTGGAAATGGAACCCAAGGCCTCCTACATATCAGCCAAGAGCTCTGCCTTTGAGTTGCATCCCTAGCCCCTCTGGTTTCCTTTTTTTTTCTTTCTTTCTTTTTTTGGTACCAACTTAAATTGCTCAACTAAAAGGCAACAACAGAGTGAGAGTAGATTTTGAAAAGTACAATGGGGGTGGGGTGGGGTTGGTGAGATGGCTCAGTGGTTAAGAGCACTAGCTGCTCTTCCAGAGGTTATGAGTTCAAATCCCAGCAACCACATGGTGGCTCACAACTACCCATAATGAGTAACAAATAAATAAAAAAAAGTAAGGAAAAAAGAAAGACAAAAAAAAAAAAAGAAGAAGAAAAAGAAAAAAAGCACAAAAGGATGATCTCATAACCGCAGCCCAGCAGCAAGTCCTGTGAGCAGTGCTTAGGCCTGGTGGGAGCAGTGCTGAGGCCGTGTATGAGCAGTGCTGAGGTCGCGTGCTGTCCTCGGCACCCTGTCTTGAGTGTTCTTTGGAATTTGGTGAGAGCTCTGCCCCTTTCATACAGCACAAATTGACACAGTTTTGTGTACATTTTAGTGGATGATCATGTGTTTCCTAATGCCCACCAAAGGAGGCCCCTAGCTTGCTCTGTCTCTAGATAAGGTAGGCTGCTTGGCAGTTTCTGGGCTCTGGGAATGGAGGCCACAGGGTCTGGTCATCAGAGCAGTTGGAACTTGTGAGCTGGGTGGCTGCCTGTGTGCTAGGCCATTCCTCTGCTCTGTCATCCATTAGAGATGAATCCCAGGAGGGCTGCCCTTGCAGCTTTTGTGTTTTAGCATTGTCATGTTGACCAGGATTAGTAGTCTTTGGCTGTGGACCTCTGTCCCTGCCAGGTACTCACCTGTCTGCAAAGCTGTGGATTGAATACCATGCAAAGTGGCCGTTGGATGCTGTTGTGACAGCCTCTTTATAGGAATATTTAGGGGAGTTAAAATTAGCAGTGAGCACCACAGAAAGTCAAGGTTGCCTAAACGATCCAAGCAATGTCACATTGAAAAATGTGGCCAAGTAAGACTTGGCAGTGAGAGAATGCAAAGTGGAATTTTCTTTTTTCTACTTTTTGAGAGGTGTATTTATTTTATGTATATTAGTGCTCCCCTTTCATGAATACCAGAAGAGGGGATTAGATCCCATTATAGATGTGAGCTACCACACGGTTGGTGGGTATTGAACTCAGGACCTGTGGAAGAGCAGCCAGTGCTCTTTAACTGCTGAGTCATCTCTCCAGCCCCAAAAGTGGAATTTTCAACTCTCTGGGCAGAGAAGCTGGAAAAATGAATGGTCTGAAACTGAAGCTTGATGGAACCCTGGGTGACCTTTTAGCCAGCACCACAGCCCTGAAGACCTGCATCTGTGTGTCTGCCTAACCACACAGCCAGATGTGCAGTACCATGCTGCCTTTGGAGGCCCGTGTGAATCCCCAAACCCCTTAGAGCAAATGGCATAGTGTTTGGGTAAACACTGTGTGGATCTGTATCCTTCAGTTCATCTTTAGATACATCTTTCAAATACATATTCAGATCATCTTTAACCCCAGCACAGTATAAACGCTGAATAATCAGCCACTATAGTGTATTGTTAGGAAATTATGGCAAGAAAGAAAACTTCAGGTCACATGAAATTTTGTGAATATTTTCTACCTGTAGTTGGTTGGGTCAGTAGATGTAGAAGGCAGTAGATGATATTGACAACAGAGCTATGGACTGCGTGGATGCATATTATATGACAACTGTAGTCCTTTGTACATGGGCTGATACAATCTTACTGTAGAAGGTAGCTTATGTAATGCATTGATGAAGTCTGTTCTGTCACAGTTATAGTACACATGTATAAGTTGTGTGTGCCATATGCTCATGTATATGGAGTAGGCATATTGTATTAGGTGATAGAGCCCTATCATACACTTTTCCTTTCTCTTGGGGATACCTGGTTGTTGGGGCCCCAGTTCATCAGTAGTTCATGTTTTGTTTCAGTAAGAACTGGCAGGTACTGACTGCAGAGGACCAGCATGAGGTCTGAGCCTGTCCTATCCAAGAGCCCTTGAGGACTGGCCTGCTGATCAAAGATGATATTGTATTTAGTTGGCTGCTGACCATAGGGTGGCAGGGATGGGATGCCTCTGACCGGGGTTCAGGGTTGTCATCCTCTTGCTCTAGCATTGCTCACTAGCTTCCCCTGAGACCCCTCTGCAGAAGCCACAGACAGGGACCTCCAGAGTCTTTCCAGCTCCCTTATTGGTTTTACATGGAAGAGAATTCCCATAGAGCAGTGCATGTCCACTCCCATCCCCAGCAGTGGTGGTATGATAGGTAGCTGGTGGGGTGCCCTAGGGGCAGAACAACTGCCCAGCTCAGCCCCTGCCATAGGCCCCAAACAACAGGTAGAGGCCTGAAGCTGGGTATCAGCTTCGGACCCAAAGCAGCATGTGTATTGACTCTATAGGAATGATAGCTGTGAATGGATCTGCTGGGCCACTTGATGGGTGGGTGGGGTGGAGGAGGGCTCCCTCATAGCTCACTTGCCTCCCCTAAAATCAAACCTATCAGGAGAAGCTGCTGCTGCCAGCACTAATTCATTTTGTGTTGACAGGGCCATCGATGTTTGCCGTTGGACTTTAGTTCAGAGTACTGTATCCTCCTATTCCCAGAGGCTTCCACGTGGGCTGGTTCATCTTTTTATTTTTTGTTTTCCTTTGTGTCTTTAGAGTTTTGTGTCAGTCTGAAGAGCTTTCTCTGCTTTGAGATTGTATCCACTCCCTTCTGCTTGGAGAGTGCTTTGATAGAAACCTTAGTTTGCCCTAAATCTCTGTGTTCAGAAGAATGGTGCCTATATGGGGCAGGTGTCTGCCCAGCTATGTTGGACACCTTCGCTGAGTTAGGTGCTCCATCTGTCTAGCTCCCCATGAGTGCTTGGGTGTGTTTGGATATCCTCCCACACTGTGGGCCTGCCTGCCTTTGAGTGCACTTGCTGACCGAGCTCCCTGGCATTAGTGAACCTGGAGAGGAAGGGCCTGGCCTTTTCACTGCAGGCCCTTTCCTTCTCACATCACCTCTCCCTGCTCACAAATTCTCCCTGAGTCACTTGTTCAGCTAACAACAAGGGGAGGAGGGGAGGACCACTCTGGCCTTGCTCCTGGAGAATACAGCCAGTCAGGCCTCATCAGCCATACCATCTTTCCTCTTCTGGATGCTTGAGAGCTTGAAGTTCTCCTCCCGAAGGCCCTAGACTGGTTGTGATGCACACCAGGCTCCAATCCGTTATGAACACCTCAGCCTGCCCTGCCTTTCTCTAGGGAAGTTGAGGTCTCTGGGGGTGCTTCAGACAGGACAGGAGTGGAGGAAGGGAAGGGGAAGGGTTCTGACACCTTTCTGCTCTTGCCTTCCTGCTTCAGTTTCTTCTCTGTAAAATGAGACTAATGTTAGAGTACCCTACATGGGATTGCTGGGAGCTTAGTTAGCTAGTATAGATGGAGTTTTTAGAAAAGAAATTGGCTCATGGGAAGCACCTTGTGAGTTTCAGCTACGATTGCTGCACACCCACAGGAAACAGTTGAGTAGGCAGTGTGTCTGCGGGGAAATGAAAATGAACCCAAACACACAGCTCTGCAGTTCCCGTGAGGACAAGTATGAGGCCCGAGGAAGGAAGGAAGGACTTTTTTGCATCTGTGGAGTTGATGATACGTGATGGGGCATAGCTGGATGTTCTGACCTGTGGGGATCCTAGACACCTCTCGGGAGAAGGAACAGGTTAGGCTCCTTTGGGCTGGAGCAGGGCTAGATGGCTAGCTGGGAGGTAGAGTGAGTACTGTTTGTCTGTCGCTCATGTTATGGTACTGGGTCCCTCCTGTGTGGAGGTAGATCCAGATTTCAAAATGCTGAGAGCTGGCTGCCAGAGGATGGATCAGCTTGCCTGGGAAGTGAAACTGGAGGTGGAAGAGGTATTGCAAAGTGGTCGGAATAGCAAGGGCTTGAAGGGAGACCTACATGTGAGTGAGTAATAGGCTGGCCTTCAACTCCTCCATCTCCCCGTGCTGGGATTAGGGAGCCCAGCTCACATTAATGTTTGAAGCCTTTATAGACTCGAAAGATGTGTGTGTGTGTGTGTGTGTGTGTACACACATGGAGGTCAGGGACAGTTAAAGGGAGTTGATACTCTTATCACATGGGTCTGGAGATCAAACACAGGATCTAAGGCATGGCAATAAGTGTCTACTCACTGAGCCATCTCTCTGGTCCCTTCCTTTTCTACTGAGACAGACTGGTGGTGTAATCCAGGATGTCCTGCAACTGACTTTTCAATAGCCTAGGCTGAGTTGATTTCAGTGCATTCCTCCTGCTTCAGCATCCTAAGTGTCAGGATTACAGCACTGGCCAGGACACTCGCTTCTTTTCCCATTTATTTATTTTTAAGTTTATTAGCTACCTGAAGGGAATATATTCTTTTTACAGTCACCCAAATAATTTACATATTTGGGTTTTTTGGGTTTTGTTTTTTGTTTTTTCGAGACAGGATTTCTCTGTGTAGCCGTAGCTGTCCTGGAGCTCACTTTGTAGACCAGCTGGCCTTGAACTCAGAAATCCACCTGCCTCTGCCTCCCAAGTGCTAGAATTAAAGGCCTGTGCCACCACTGCCCGGCTGCATATTTGTTGTAGCTGACTATCCACACTGGCAGCTCAGCTAACTGGGTCAGAAGCGTAGTACCCAGCTCTGGGAGCTCCCTTCCTCTAGGAGTCCTGAAGGGTTAATGCCTGTGGCCAACTGACCTAGGGAGGGCAGGGAGGGTGGGGAGGGGGATGGTGAGATCTGATCTGCCTTGGTTGGTGACTTTCAGGACTTTGAGGACCACATGAACTCACCTGTCAGCAGTGTTGGGGCTGTGAATCAGCACTCCCTGGGAAGATAGCTGAGTTGCAACCCTGTCTTCTCCCTAAGTTAGTCTTTTGAAGGAGAAGTGAGGAATACTGAGTTTACAGTGTGGGGCCTTCTCCTGGCCTTATCTTAGTGGGTGGCTCTTGCTCTCTTCCTGCTGTCTGAGGAGATTGTATTATGACCTGCTGGAGGCCATGCTGCTCTTGGGATCCTGGTCTGCTCAAGCCATTGCTAAGTTTCTCAATAGTCAGTGATGGAATCTGACTTGAGCAGGGCAGCATGGAGACATTGGGATGCTTCCAGTGGACACTGCACTGATAATTCATTTGGTGGCTTCCACCTGAGGTGTAAGTGGGTTTACAGAGAATGGTAGAGGTTCATGCTGGGGAGGGCCACAGTGAGTGACCCCAGCTCCTCACTTTCCCATGGGCTGTGGCCTTTTTGCAGGGACCAGGAGCCAGTATAGGTCCTGGATGTTTCTGTGGCTTTTGAAAAATAAGGATTACTTGGCTAGTACTTTCATTTTCTGGATTGAAAACAGTTTGAGTAAGTTGGGTATGCTAGAACACACCTGTATTCCTAGGGAAGCTAAGATCAAAGGATCCTGAATTCTGGGTCAGCCCAGCTTACTTAGCAAGACTCTGTCTCAAAAAAGAGTACTTTCAATAGAAGATATGTTTAAAAGAGAGGGTATGTATTGTTTAACATTTTAAGTTTAATTTTTTTTAAAGATTTATTCATTTATGTATATGAGCACACTATAGCTGTACAGATGGTTGTGTGCCATCATGTTGTTGCTGAGAATTGAACTTAGGACCTCTGCTTGCTCCCGCCATGCTCGTTCTGGCCCAAAGATTTATTTATTATTATATGTAAGTAAGTACACTGTTTTCAAATATACCAGACAAGGGCGTCAGATCTCATTATGGATGGTTTTGAGCCACCATGTGGTTGCTGGGAATTGAACTCAGGACCTCTGGAAGAGCAGTCTCTCCAACCCTTAGCTTTTTTTAATATTTACTTTTATTATTTTTTATGTGTATGAGTATTTTGTCTGTGTGTACACACCAATGTACCACATGTATGTCTGGTGCCCAAGGAGATGGTGATCCTCTAACATGGATGCTGGGAATCGGATCTGGGTCCTCTGCAAGAACAACAAGTGCTCTTAACCACCGAGCCAACTCTCCAGCCCCTAGATTAATTTATTTTCTAATTTGGATTTTTCAAGACAAGCTTTTTCTGTGCAGCCCTGGCTGTCCTGGAACTCAGATCTGCCTGCCCCTGCCTTCCGAATGGTGGGATTAAAAGGCATGTGCCACCACTGTGGGGCAATCTAGTTAAACTTTAATTATATGTATATGTAAATGTCCAAGTGTGGCAATGTACATTTGAATTGTGTGTCTGTGGAGGCCAAGAGAGGCATCAAAGCCCCTTAAATGGATTTACAAGTGGTTGTGCATTGCCTGATGTGGGTGCTAAGAACAAACCTGGGTCCTCTGCAAGTGTTCCTAACTGCTGAGCCTTCTCTCCAGGCCTATGTTGGGTTTTTAGACAGGATCTCTCTCTAACCTGTGTGGTCCTGAAACTCACTATAACTCACATTGTTCTAGAACCTGTGCGATCCTCCAAGTGCTAGAATTATGGGTGGGTGCTGCCATTTCCTCCCTACCCTCCCCCCGAATTTTTTTAAGGGTCTGCATGTGTTTGCAGGTTTGTATAATGACCACTTCCTTGCCTTGATCTGCTTTTAATGATTACACTTGAGACTACCTCTCAGACCAAATGTCTAAGGACAGGGTTGAAGCCCCATTAGAGGTCCTCTGCAGGATGCTGGCCTCTGATGCTAGGGTCATAGCTTTCAGAACACTCAACAAACCGCATCATTTATTGTTCCCTTGTCATCAGTTCCAGCAGAATTTAGGAAGAAGAGAAGCTTGAGTTCTCACCTGCTTCCTAGAGGCTGGAGGTGGTAGCATAAATGTGGGCATGTGGCACAGTGGGCTCGCTCTTGCTGGAGTTTGGAATCTCCCTTCATGCCTTGTTACTCTAGGTAGTGTCCACAACTAGATCCTTAGTTTGAAATTGATTTAGACTTCCCCAGTGTATAGTGGACACCTAAGCCAACTGTGTATTAGGCTACAGAGATCCAGTGGATCTCTTTACCCCTGCCCTTGCTGATGAACTATCCCAACTCCTGGACCCAGTGTCTGGAATAGAAAACATGAGATGGGAGCCTGCTCCCTGGCCCTGGGAATGTGGAGGTGCACTGTGAACCATTGCTGAAGCTTGTCATTTGGCCTTTTGAGGGTTTTCTGTGAGAAAAGACTGAAATTTAATGCTTTAAATGTCCTGGCTGAGGAGAGCAAACCTTTTGGGCAAGTGCAGAGAGTGTTCCCTCTCCCCAACCCGTTTAGCTGTGTTCCCTGCCTTAGGATTCCCTTGCTGTATATGCTGCATTTTCCTTGTGTCTTTTGTTGGCCCATACTCCTGAGCACTGCTTATAATAGATGCGTGTCCTAGAGAAGCAGTATGTAATGGAGGCACTGGGTTATGCCTCAGTGGGATGCAGGTCACACAGGCTTTACCAAAGACTACTTTGCTGGCTCTATACCTAGAAGTACCCTGCAGATCTCTGCACACATGGAATAGGCTCTGGCTTTGGGGGAGGGCCTAGACTCATCCCTGCTTTGGGGCATCTAATCTTATGTATGGCTCCTTGAAATGACCTTTCTTGTTTCCATGCATGATTCCCTTCCCTGCTAGTGTGGAGAGTTCACAATGATAGCCCCATAGCAAAGGAGGGAGGAGTTACTGGAGCATCCTTGAAAGGAGGGAGGCCCAGGAGGGCCCTGTCCTGAGATGGCTATCCCTTTTGGAGCAGATGGACCCTGAGCAGATGGCCATTCTGCACAGGCCTTTGCTAGCTTTCCCTCTGCACAAATTGATAGGTCACTTAGTTGGGTGGCTTTGGCCAGCTCTGGGAACATACAGGCTCTGGGAACACTACAGTGGGCCAGGAGTGGACATTTCTAGGTGGTGGGCACCACAGAGACAGAGGAACATTGAGATGAAGAGGAGATGAAAAGTGCCTCAGCCTCTGTCTGCAGGACTGAGGAACACAGGCCGACTGAGTAAGGGATTAGGTTTTTATCCCCAGGCGAATTCTACTCGTACCAAGTAAACAGCATAGAGTTACCTTGGGCCACTTGCCAAACTGGAAATATCTTGGATCTGGTGCTCTTTTCTTTGGGTTGCTGTTGACTGTGGAAGATTTTGACCCTATTCCATTTCGGAGTAGGAAGAACAGCTTATTTTTCAGAACGGCAAATAAGGAAAAGAATGAAAGTATCTTAGAGTGTCTGTTTCCAGCCATCTCCTGGGAGGAACACTTTTATAGACACCAGGCAGCCTTGCCAGCTGTGGCTAACTTTCCATCCATAGAAAATTGAAGTGTGCCTCAAGGAGAAGGCCAGGGCTGTCCTTGCCCCTGCAGTTCTCGACTGCCTCTCCCGTGTTCTGCCTGGGCCCTATACCATGGGGCAGGCCTTGGTATTCTTCGTTCTGGCTTTCCTGCAGTTTGTTTGTGAGAATGTTGTGGTCGGAGGTCAGCATGGTGCTGAGTGTGCCCTTTAAAGGCAGTTGACAAATCATCCTTTGGGCCCTCGTTGAAGTGGATTTGTACTGGTAAGGTCTGTGTGAAAGCATCCTAGCTCTGACCTGTTGAATCTTTTAGTAGAATCCACACATGCTCAAGTTGTATGATCTGTCCTAGAATTCCTGTGGAAGATGTCATACCATTGTCCGGTATGCTGCCAGCCGTCCCTGCAGCTCTGTTCTCAGTGACAGAGAGCTGAGCAGTTGAAGGCCTGTGTCTCCTCGGATAGCTAATAAAGGCCCAAGAGTCCAGTGTCTCACACCTCCTGGTTTGCCCTCCTGCTGACCTGTCTTCCACGGCTGACTGCTGCTTTGGCAGCACGGCCTGCACTGCTGCTGGCCACCTGGAAGGAATCTGGAGTGAGCAGGAACTGGGTAGCAAGGTTGTGACCAGCAGCAGGACCTAGGGAAGGCCGTACACAATGGGCAGAAGTGGGGTTTCTTAAACTTAGCTCCCATCAGAAACTGGTATCTAAAGTTTTGTATTTACAAATCAGAAACTTAACCCTTTATTAATAGCTCAATCAGGTGAGTAGGATGGTAGGTAGGGGTGCACACGCCTTTAATCCCAGCGCTAGCGGGCTGAGGCAGGTGGATCTTTGAGTTTCAGGCCAGCCTGGTCTACAGAGTGAGTTCGAGGGTGGCCAAACATACACAGAAAAACCCTCTCCCAAAAACCAAAAAAAAGAAAGAAAGAAAAGAAGGAAAGAAAGAAAAAAGAAACTAAGTTGAAGTTAGACTCAAGACCCCATTGTTCTCTTTTATCCTCCAAAGTATCTTAAGCCTCTCCCTTTAATAAACTGATTTTCCATGCTGTTCTATCATTGAGTACTGAGCTTGCCCGGGAGACTGCTACAGTGCACCTGATGGTGATGAGCCCCAGGACCTGCCAGCAGCAGGGTGCTGAGGATTAACAGAGCCTGGCCCAGGGACAGAGAGGTCATAGGTAGAGTCCACCCAGGCACCCAAAGCCCTGCAACTATTGCAGCCGCCTCCTCCTCCTCTTCCCCTTCTTCCTCCTCCTCCTCCTCCTCTTCCCCTTCTTCCTCCTCCTCCTCCTCTTC
>JADRCD010148786.1:0-25321 GCA_019843815.1 Montemys delectorum
ACCATCCACCTCCACCATCAATCTCCATCATCCACCTCCACCATCCATCTCCACCATCCATCACTACCATCCATCTCCACCATCCATCATCACCAGCCACTTCTACTATCAATCTCCATCCATTTTTATAATGCCTCAAAGCTTAGGAAAGTTAAACTCTCTCTCCATCCAACACTGACTCTTCATCTCCCTGCTTCAGACCCTGTCGCCACCATTTTACTTTCTACTTATGAATTTGGCTACTCTTAGCGCTTCAGGAGAGGGAATTACATAGGTTTTCTCTTACCATAGTGTGCTCAGGGATCATTCACACCAAGCATGCTTCCAGTATCCCTCCTCTCTAAAATGGAATCCACTGGGTGTGAGGTCCTTCTTGGCTGTCCATTTTCAGTGACACTGTACCACTTCTATGTTTCTCTGTGGCTTTTCACAGCCTCTGTGCCTAATTTGAAAGGTTGGCCTTATTAGGGTCTGGCTCTGCATAACCCAGACATTCCTGTAAGGGACATGACTTTGGAACCTAGTTCTCTTGGCTATCCCCGGACAGTGTGTGCATGTGAAGATGCCCAGACACAGTGGAGACGTCTGTCATGGACGGATCTGCTGCTCTGCTGCAGCTGGGCCACATTCACACATATCTGAAAGGACCACTCAGCAACTGATACCAGGAGGGACCAAAGGATTACTATCCAGGGACTGTAGTTCCAGTCCTCTGCTTGACTCCTGGTATGAGAAGGTGACATTCAACTCATACAATGGAAGTGATGGGAATGAATCTGGCCCTGTGGCCTACCTGAGTCCTTGGGGGAGCCATCCCAGCCATCGCTGTGCCTGTGAGTTGGGAAGCATAGGAAGCAGTCAGACAGATGCTTTCTCTGCCAGCCAGTGCCACGCCTACCTGGCTGAGTTCTCTCTGGAGTCAAGGCTACCTGAAGCCGATGGGTCTGTGCCACATGGCTGGTGAGTTTGCCAAACTCTACTTTTGAACCTAACCTGGCAGGACCGATGCTTCTGACCCCTGCCCTTTGTGAAATCGGTGAGACAAGGTGGTGTTCTCCCATTGTCCTTTGGCAGCAAGAAGCCGGGGGTTTCGCAACCCCTTGGGTCATCCCCCTGCCTCCTCTGTCTCAAAGATGGGCCCCATCCAAGTCTTCGACTATTAGCTATTCTCCTCACCCATCTACCCTACCCCCTGCCACTGCTCATGCTGTGAGAGAGAAGTAGAGAAGGGCTCAGTTGAGATTTGTTCTCAGTAGCATCGGCCCCTGGTGGCAGCATCCATTTGTATCAGATCAGTGTAAACTACCGAAAGACCTGGGCCAACCGTGCAAGCCTGAGTTCCATGGCCTCCATAGTGAAGACTCTTCGTCTCTGTTAGTAAGAGAGGAGAGATGTTCTCTGAAGGCTTCTGTGTCTATGCAGGATTGTGCCCTACAATGGAGCAATAGCTGCTGGCAAGGTCATTAAAGGTGAAGATGTTTTATTCAAATGGGCATTTTCTCTACCCCCACCCCATCCCAGTCCCCTCTGGCCTGGCCTCTCTCAAACAGTAAAGATTCTGTTCTTGGGAGTCCAGCTCTGGCTGGACCACTGTAGCAGAAAACTGAGAAGAGGAGTCCGAAATGCTGGGAACTGGGAAAGGACCCAGTCATTCAGGCTCAGCTGGCCACTGTCTGGGCTCGTCTGGAATGGAGTGGCATCTCAAGAGCCCTGCATTGTGTGTTAGCACCAGAAAGTTTGTGGCAAAATGATGGTAGAAAACTCCCTAGGCCCACGCAGGAGTTGGATCACTCTGGGGCTCCACCAAGGGATGAGGATCTCACAGGGCTGAGAAACACCTCATAGGACAAAGCCCACGTGAGGCAAGGCGATTTGAGGAAGGCCACCTGGAGGCTGGTGTACTGCTGAGGCCCTAAACACTCAAGACTGCATCAGCAGAAAATGAGAACGGCTGGACAAATGACCGTCTCCACTTTAATCTGCAAGCTTAGCTACTGCTGGGTTATGCCTTAAGGCCCCTCCAGCTTTGCCCCACTTTGGTCCCCTCTTTCCCTGGGATTCAGCCATCCCTCCCACAAACACCTGCTCATTAACTGGCCACCAGCCCCTCCTCCTGAGAGGTGTCTGGTGAGCCAGGATTAGGGAAGCTTAAGCTCAGAGAGGTTAAGTGACTTGCCAAGAATCACCCAGCAGATCAATTTTGACTCCAAAAACAGGAACCAGATGTCTACACCTTATTTCGTGTGCTTGCTTTAGAAGGAGGGGTTGGGGCTGGGAGCCCCCAAAGAGAGGCCGGAATCCTTTGGAAGAGGCTAAGAATTACAAGTCATCGAGTGACTCATGCTTAAGAGTTAGGGGGCAGGCGTTCTTATCAACATACAGGCTCACAGACGCTCTGAGTCTGCAGCTTTTGCTGTGACAGGGATTTCTGTATGGAAAGATGCCGCAACAATGAAACGAATGAGTGAAGGATTTGGCACAGGCTGTATCGAGTATCAAGTAATGAGCTTTCCATTTCCAGTCACACAGTCAATGTTTCTCAATTCAGCCAAAATTGGCCAAGAGCGGAGCAAGTTATTAAAGGGAGGCTGGAAAAGGCAATTAAGCGCTCCTGGGGTTAAAAGGCCGATTCCAGTGGAAACAGGGATCATAAATTTTACTCCCAGATATCCTTGTTGCTCAGAGGCCATGGCTCTACTGAGGAGTGTAGGACAGAAGGCTCTCACCCAGGTCTGGATTCTGCCAGGCTTGCTTGCCTGAGAGTCTTGCATGGTGCCCAGCACTGGGTTTGGGCTTCTGCACAGGGGCTGGGGAGACTTGAGTTGTTCCATCCTGAGAAACGCCACACTGCGTAGGATTCTGTGTCTCTGCCTCCTTGGCTGTTTAGATGTAGGCTCCACAGCTGTCTTGGTTTTCCCAGGCCTGGAGGGTATCCTAAGGTGTGAGATTCTTCCTCCTCTTCCTCCTCTTCCTCCTCTTCCTCCTCTTCCTCCTCTTCTTCCTCTTCCTCCTCTTCCTCCCCCTTCCCCTCCTCCTCCTCGTCCTCGTCCTCCTCCTCCTCCTCCTCCTCCTCCTCCTCCTCCTCCTCCTCCTCTTCTTCTTCTTCTTCTTCTTCTTCTTCTTCTTCTTCTTCTTCTTCTTCTTCTTCTTCTTCTTCTTCCTCTTCTTCCTCCTCTTCCTCCTCTTCCTCCTCTTCCTCCTCTTCCTCCTCCTCCTCCTCCTCTTCTTCTTCTCCTTCTTCTTCTTCTTCTTCTTCTTCTTCTTCTTCTTCTTCTTCTTCTTCTTCTTCTTCTTCTTCTTCCTCTTCTTCCTCCTCTTCCTCCTCTTCCTCCTCCTTCTTTTTTAAAGATTTATTTATTTATTTTATGTAAGTACACTGTAGCTGTCTTCAGACAGACTAGAAGAGGGCATCAGATTTCATTACAGATGGTTATGAGCCACCATGTGGTTGCTGGGAACTGAACTCAGGACTTTGGAAGAGCAGTTAAGTACTCTTAACTGCTGAACCATCTCTCCAGCTCTAACTTCCAGCTTCTTAAGCTGTGGGCCACAACCTAATACGGGGTCGTGTAACTGAGTGCAGGGCTTGGCAGGGAATGGACAAGAATAAAAGGTTTTAAACACACAGCAAGTAAGCCTCCTGACGCACAGCGAGTGCTAGATGTTCCTGTCAGCTCACCTATGCTGCATCAGGAGGCTTCACCACAGCCTTCTGTGTGGGTCACAGCTGCACTCTGCACTGCGCATGCGCGCATGCCATGCCATGCCAGCCAGGAGGAGCTGGCGGAAACAGGAGCCGTACTATTGTGTGTTATGAACTGAGGATGTTTTAATATACAATCGAGTTTTCATAAATTTAGTTGTAGGGAAGAAAGACAATGTTTTCCTATCTTCATTCCTCAGCATCTAAGTTATAGGAAATAAGTGGATAGCAAATAAGTGAAAAATGAAACATGGCATTGGAGTGGGGGTGGGGATGCATATTGAGGTTTTTGACACAGGGTCTCACTATCTAGCCATGGCTGGCTTCCATCTCACAGAGATCTGCCTGCCTCTGCCCTGGAGTGCTGAGATTAAAGATGTGCATTGCCGTGCCCAGCATGAAACATTTTTAATATGTTATTCTACAGAAAAGTCAGCAGCGTAGAGAAAAATAAAAAATGGCTAATTTGGCATGAGACAGTGAAATTTGGCATGAAACAAAAAATTTTTGCATTTCTCTGAGCTATTTCTCAGATTGTTTATTTTATTATCATCAATGTGTGATGTGTCCCATATCATGAGACATTCCTGATCTCTCCTCTCATAGGGTAGGACTTACCCCAAATTCCCGATCTTATTGGTTTAGGACACACAGCTGTAGCTAATGAATAATTTGGGGCTTGAGACCACCCCTTATCTGATCCTTGGTTCAGCAACATAGACAACTTGCCATATTCAGAGTGGCAGAGGAGAGGGCTTGGTGCCTCCTGCTCCCCATGTGGACCTTACACTGCAGTGGACCACAACAATTTAACCTCTTATGTAAGTCTATCTTTGATTTGTGTTGTTAGGATCTTCCACTTTAAAAGTTGCCATTTGAGTTTCTGGCTTGAGTTTCATTAAAAAGATCATTAAATAAAATTTGGCATTAGGATTAGGATGGAATTTCTGAAAAATCCCCAAATCGTCCTCATATACGTCTGCCATTTTGTGGTAGAGATTTATGTGAAGGAGCATTCTTGGCATTGATGATTATAAAATGAATATTCTGACTAATTCAGAGAGGTATAAAAATTCTTTCTCCAGCAGTATTAAATATTTGGCAAGATTTAATTCCTTAAGGGGGGAAGCACATCTATCCCAATATGTAAATATATATACATACATACATATAATCTTGCCACTTGTCTTATATGTACTATATAAATATGTTTAAATAAATACATAAAAATAAATATAAACACACACACACATATATAAATATATATATTAAGCAGTTGCTTAAAATTTTTCTTTGTGACTTATTACCAGCAAATGTTTTTATTTTTATGATAACTTAATGTGCCTACATGACTAGGACATCTTAAGATATTCTTGGGTTGAAGGGGATGGTAAGGAGAGTAAGTTAGGCAACCCTGTTCTGTGAAGCCTTTGTCTTTTTATGGGAGTATTTTCCGTCCAACAGCTTTGCCAAATGCAGAGGGAGCTGACTGTTGGCTTCAGACATCATGCTCGCTCGCTCGCTCGCTCGCTCGCTCGCAGCTGAGCAGTGGGTGGCTGCGGACTCACAGCCCCGGGGCTTAGATGTGGGATGGATGCAGTGGGGCGAGGGTACCCTAAGCCTAGGACAAGGACACAGGAAAGGCAGCTGGACCACCGCAGGGCTCACTTCCCTTCCATCCTGAAGCAGCCTAGAAGGGCTGTAAGTCCTTGTATAGGGCCTCCCAAGAGCAGCTCAAACCAATGTAGATGATAGCTCAGGATAGCTCTTTGGATGGCAATGGGTCCATCTCAGTGCAGCCAGTAAGGCGGCCCTGTGTCACGGACCATGAGATGTACTGATAAGAATGGATTTATAAGCCACCAACATCTCTCTCTTTCCCTCCCTCCCTCTTTCCCTCCCTCTCTCCCTCTCTCCTTCTTTCCCTCCCTTCCTTCTTTCCTTCTTTCTTTTAGCGTCTAGGCTGACCTGGAACACACATTGTCCAGACTTAATCTCACAGCCTTAAACTCACAGCATCCTCCTGCCTCAGCTTTTTGAGTCCTGGGATTATGAGCATGGACTACCATGCCTGGCTTAGTTTTCTACAAATGGATTTAGAATACCTCTATCGTCCAAATAGGAAACTAGGTAACAGTAATTCAGACGGGCTAACAATGGCCTGCTTTCTAGTATTCAAGAATTCCTTCCCACTTTGTCCTTTCAAAGGGTTACTGTTTATTCAGAAACATAGAAGAGATAGGGTAAGGTCTGGGCAGACAGGAAGCCCAGCTATGCGTGCCCAGGGTGCCCTCAGCCCTCTCCCCAGGTCTGAATCTCTGGGAAATGTTTCAGGGCAGATTCTCCATCCACATTTACATGCTATGCAATCATCCACTGTCTTTGCTGATAATCTAGCAATTAAATAGGACGAGGCTGCCAATTAAGCCTGCCAGTCAACAAAGAGATGCATATTTGTTTTCTGGTCAGCTGGATCTGCCAGTGCCTGTCTCACTGCAGCTGAAGTCCCAAGAGTGGAGGCTTGCATTAGAATGTGAGGCCCCCAGAGTAACAGCTCTCCAAACGCCTTTAAACTGTCCCTCTGGAGACAGGGTCTCCTATAGCCCAGGCTACCTTCACCTCAACAACTTCACAGCCAAGACTGGCTTTAAATTCCTGGTCCTCTGACCTCCTTTAAAGTGGACATACATACCAGTTAAAGTTAAATTAAGTGCTCAAATAATGCCGAGGACGATGGTCATACCTGTAACCCCAGCACTGGGGAGGCTAAGGTAGAAGAATTGCCACAAGTTCAAGGCTAGCCTGGGCTACAGAGTGAGGCCCTGTCTCAAAACAAAATGTTCAAACTAAATCATCTTGAATTTCAAAATAAATCGGCACGCTTTTTCCTTGTTTGATTTTTGAGGGGACTGTTAATGACTTGAATATTCTTGTTTGTCTTTTGTTTTGTTTTTAAGATGTTAAACTTTATATGTAATTAAAATACTTACCACTTACCTTGGTTTATGATCAGGGATCTAATCCTGTTTCATTTACTGTGGAGAACTGCCTCCCCCCCTCCCCCAGAAGATGGTGGTTTGAAACCTGTTTTAGTTGCCATGAACATGAGGAATTTTGCATCAAATGAAGAGATTAGGCCTCAGAAGCACTGGGGCAGTTCTTACCTGTGGGCCCTGTACTGAGGTGCAGTCAGGTGCTTAGATGGTGATTCCCAGGTGCCGCTGAGGGACCCGCTTACAGAGAAGAGAGAGGTCTCTTCCTGATGTCTCCAAACTTACCCTCCTTGGCTAGAAGGGGCTAAAGTGCCAGCATGCCTCTAAGGGCTATGCTGTTTCGAATCAGACATCACCAATCAACCATCCTCTCGCCTTTGAGCCAGACATAATTAAAAGTCCCATTAACACTGTTCTCACAGTAGCTGCTTTCAAACAAAGGGCCTGGATCCTGAAGCCAAGCACAGTTGTCATCCTGAGAGCAAAGGAAGAAAGACCTGCCCGGAACTGCCTGAAGGAAGCCTCTGATGACCCTGCTCCTCATGGTAGGGGGAGGGGAGGACATGTGGAGCAGTGGGCCTCCCTACCTTCCCAAAGCCTAGTGGTCCCTTTGTCCTGATAGTTTCCAGGGTCATTTGAACAGAACATTCTAGAAAAAACACTTCCTCGTGGAATGGTTAAAGAGAGTCACTCGAAGGGCCCTTTGGAGAGTAGGGGTGGTGAACCGCAGGCCACCAGCTCACCTTTGCAGCTTGCCAGGGGTGTCTGTTCCAGGACAACATGTCTCAGGAAGCAAGACAGCCATAACAGTGGGCAGGAGCAAGTGACTGGCCCCTGAACGAGGCAGGGAAGGCTTGAAAGAAGATTGTTGGCAGTTGGATGAAACGCGCCGTGTCTCCTGGGCGGCCCAGTGTGCTGTGTGAAGGCTTTTTATTGAAGTGCTGCGTACACAGATGTGTCCACCCACACAGGCAGGGTAGGGGAGGCAGCAGAGGCAGACACTATCCAAGCGGCCTTTATCTTCCGTTCTGTGAGAATAAGACCTGCCCACCTGCTAGGACACTGGCTATGTGGTTTGAGATGCTGTTATGAACAATACTAAGACGAGGAGTCCCTCCATGACCCTTGCTGGACTGGACCTTTGCTCACACAACAGAATGACTCAGAACTGAGCTCGCCAGATGTTTCCTGGGTTCTCACTGTGAAATTCCAAGTTCTCCCAAGATGGAGTCCAAGGCAGTGAGCTGACTGCAGCATACCTGCCAGCTTCCACGGCCGACGTCATGGTTGGCGTCTTCCTGCTCGGCAGAGCCCTGCTTAGCTCCAGCCTTGGGTGGCTAAACCAGCCTGTCCCTCTGCCTTATGGTCTTTTGGGGGAGATGCTGATGTCATGGGTGGGTCAGCTCAAAAGTCCATCCACACAGAAGCCTTCTCCCACAGAATCACGCTCTCTCCTACTTATCTCAAATTGTCTTTTCTTTGACTGTTGTCAGACCCCCTGCCTCCCAAGAACACAGATCTGCACGAGGGTAAGGCTTTAAGCTGACAAAAAGTGTGTTGTCAATCAGCAGGCTACATGAAAAGGTCTTGGGTAGAACTCCCGAGCCAGAGGATCCTTTTCTTGTCTTGCGCTTTCCCAGCATGCTTTGGGGGCTGCTGGGCTGCAATGGGCACAGACTCCCTGCAGCTGGTAGGACAAATTCTTGTCGGAATTGCCTTACCCTTTCTCCTGAGCCTCTGATGGACATGAGTGGACACCCTCCCCCCAGCCCAGGACCTCTCTCTGGCTGGCCCCAAACCTTGGGCAGCTATGCTGCCACTTTCTTCCCACATCTTGTGCTGGAGGCAGCTGAGTTTCCTTTTGGACCCCAGCTGGAGGACAGAGGTCCCTGGAGCCTCTCCTCTGAAGCTAGTCACATGCTTCTGCTCCTTCCCCAAACTTCTCCCCAGAACATGGGTTATTGGGCTCAGGAGCAAACTCATACCCAGCAGCTCTAGAAGTGGGGTTGGGGTGGAAGTTTAAGTCACTCAACAAGAGAGAGCTGGAGAAGCAGGACCTGTAAGAGCAGATCACGTGCCCCTTTACAGCTCCAAAGCCTTGAATCAGGCAGACACATGTCTTCAGTCTCTATGTCCTGTCTAAGCTCTTCAACTTGCCAGTTCAAACTCAAGCCAAAGAATGAGGTCCTAGGTTATCACTGTACAGGTTCTGACTGTAGCATTAATCAGAGGTTAATACATTCATTCCCTTGTCCTCATCAGAGACACTGAGACTGCCTGAGGGTTAACCTGGGCTTTCCATACAGGACAGTAACTCTGTAGGCGACCCCTGCCACCTCTCCCCAGTCACTGTGCTCAGTGGAGACACAGGGGAGACAGTCTTGGGCTGGGTACACTAGCCAGGCATAGGACACTCATTGCCTAGGGACAATGACTGTCTTATCTCCCAGTGTTTACCCAGGGGAAGAAAGACAGAAGAAGGATAATTGGAAACCCTCTTCAAAATGTTTTTTGAAGAGAGAGGCAGAATGCCTAAGTGTGTAAAAAGCTCTATTTAAATGTCTTGTCTGTAGCATGTACTCTAACCTATAATTATGCCTTTGGAAAAAAAAAGGATAATTATGAAAATTTCTGGGCTCATTAAAGACACACAATTGACACCAGAATTATTTGAGTTATAAACGATGCTCAGATGACTCTCTTGAAAGAGACTCAGGGAAGAAACTTGGCTTTTAAAAAACTCTTTAAGTCGCAGATGAACCCAGAATGTCACAGGTCACCCCAGGTGATGCTTCTTTTCTGAGGAAAGAGGTGACATAAGGCTTTCTCCTCTGCAGTGCAACCCAGCTTGACTCAGCCAGCTCTCCTGCCCTGTACAAAGTGGTCACTGTTTTCAATGTTGGATTCCATCTGAACCCTGTGTTCAGGACGCTGAGGGTGTAGCCAGGCCCCTCTAGACCAGTGGCCTTGGGATGTCTCTTGCCTCTAGAGTCGGACTGCCTACTCAGCTCTCTGGGTCCCTGCTCACTAGCTGTGACACTTCTCTCTTGAGGAGCTGGACCTGAGCAAGACCCTGCTCATCTGTGAGTCCCAAGCAGCAGCGCCAGGATTCGAGTGTTTGGTCCCTACGGTATGGGCGAGGGACAGGGGTGCATCATTGTGCCCGCAGAGCCTGCAGGGCTCTCAGGGTACTGAGGTACATACAGACAAGACCCCCCCACCCCTGCAACATGGATCGGCTCCAGGCTAGGAGGGCCATCAGAAGTGGGAATTTCTAGTTTCTTTGGGGACTCAGTCGTGTCATGTGATTTTTTTCTGGAAGCTGTCTTGCGAAGGGGCATGAGTTTTGCTGGAGCAGATGTTTGAGAGGACTCACGATGCTTAGAGAGAATATAAATATAACCCAAGTGGGAGGATGCTCTTTCATTGGTTTGCCTTGCAGTACTCCGCTGGTCTTCACTGGACTTTGCTTGTATTGGCTTCACAGAAAGAAACAGACCAGAGGACTTCTTGTGGTATTCCAGCTGCTTTATGCCACTTCTGAAGACTCATACAAATTCCGTAGAGCTTTGTGGTTTCTTCTGGGTCGAGCCCCTGCCTGCTTTGATTCGTGTTAGGTGTTTGGACTGGACTGCTGATATCCTGACAGTGAAAACTGTAATTGCCCCGAAGAACAGGCTCACATCCCTCGTCCCCTGTTAACCTTTCTTTCCCCCTACCTCTAGTAGAAGGGAGGTGGAAGCGTATAAGAACCCTTACTAAGCAGGTTT
This sequence comes from Montemys delectorum, assembly GCA_019843815.1. NCBI lineage: Eukaryota > Metazoa > Chordata > Mammalia > Rodentia > Muridae > Montemys > Montemys delectorum. The sequence goes on from JADRCD010148786.1 coordinate 10,467, forward strand.
TGAAAAATCTAAGCCTATAGGCATCTCCAAGTGTTCCGTGGGCGAAGGAACATGGCTCACAGGTCCCTAGCCACCAGACTGGACTGCCATATTTGTCCTTAGGACCACAGCTTTTGCTCAAGGCTTTTCCTTCTGAGATCATGAGAAGCCTACCTCCTGGCCTTACATTGCCTGTGTCCACACCAATGTGTCCCTGTACCTGCTGTCTCTGTTGTGGGAGTTCTGAGCCCGCTGTATCAAGCCTGGATGTCCTTGGAGCTGTCTGTATCTGGTGGCATGGTGGTACTATCTTCCCAGCTGTCAGAGGCCCCTGGGACACAACCAGCTTTGGGGACTGGGGCTCCCAGAATCCTCCTGGTGGCTATCCTAAGGCTGGACTAAGATTCTGTGGCTTCCTGGGCAACTGTTGGGCCACGCTGTACTCATCGGAGTTGGACTGCAAGTGAAACTTTGGTGCCTCTCCTCGGATCCAGGGAAGGGTAGGAAGCATTTTGTTTGACTAGTGGATGTGAAGCCAGTCACTTCCAGCCTGCGGTCAGTTGGTGTTATCTCTGGGGATGGGTTGAAGCTTTGGTGGTAACAAAAGGCCTTTCTTTGGTCTGAAATGACGTCTTTAGCCCGAGGCTCAAGTCAGGTCCAATCCTGCAGAGAACCAGAGTGTTTCCTCAGTGTTTATGGCGCTAGACAACCACCACAACTTAAAAACAAAGCAATGCGAGCGCATCATGGGTCTGAATATAAAACCAAGAAACAAAACAGCTTCCAGAAAACAGGCAAAGAAAATCCTAGAGTAGTCACAGCCCTGGGGTGAGCAAAGCTTTCTTGGGCAAGATACAGAAAGCACCACTTGCAAGACTCCATTAAGAAAGTGAATACCTGGTCTGGAGAGATGGCTCAGCTGGTAAGAGTACTGTCTGCTCTTCCAAAGGTCCTGAGTTCAATTCCCAGCAGCCACATAGTGGTTTACAACTGTCTGTAATGGGATCTGATGCCCTCTTCTGGTGTGTCAAAGACAGCTATAGTATACTCATATACATGAAATAAATAAATAAAATATTAAAAAAAAGAAAGAAAGTGAATGACCCGGTAGCCTCACAGATAGATAGACAAATCTCTGAGGCTCCCGAGCTTTGAGCCCAAGCCTGAGGCCTGGCTTGTTCTTGATGGTCCCTTTGTACCAGCTCCTGAAGAAGGCATGGCTTAGGTGGTTTCTCCTGTCAAGAGTCAGACTGGTGCAGTCATAAGCAAAATATTGGTCTACTTTTATTGATAGGTTAAAACTGAAAGACAAATAAGCCAAGTTTACACATGAGAGCCCAGGTCTCACGAAAGCAGGTATGGAGGTGACCACAACCACAGGAAATAAGTTTTACATCCTCAGTGGGAGGTGACCTACAGTCAAGGCCTCGCAGTGAAGCAGACCGGCTGAAACCAGGGACTGTAATGCCCAGTGCTGGGGACTCGCAAAGGCTAGAGCTCATGCGCACTGCTAGTGAGATTGTGCATTGGTAACCTTATTTTCCAAAGCAGTTTGGCAATGTGGTGGTCTAAAGGAGAGTGTCTTCCACAGGCACTTGAACCCTCAGTTGGCGGTTGGTAGCACTGTGTGCACTGTGTAAGAGGTATGGTCTGACTGGAGGAATCACATTGCTTGGGGTGGGCTTAGAGAGCCTCAGCTCTCCCACCAGTTCTAGTTTGCTCTCTCTGGTTCATGCCTGTAGTTGAGGATGTGAGCTCACAGCTTCCAATTCTGGCTATCACATCCGCTGCTAGCTCCCCACCATGATGGGCTCCTATGCCCTTCGAATCATAAGCGCAAATAAATTCTTCAATAAGTTGCTTTTGTCTTTTTTTTTTTCTTATCACAGCAATAGAAAAGTAACCGATGCAGGCAGGCATTCCTTGGTTAATATATAATTTTAATCTTTATCATTTTAATGCTTATTTGAAAATAGATTTTTTTTCATGTAATATATTCTGTCCATGATATGGCTCAGCAATTCCATCCACCCTAATTATTACTAAAAAGATGTGAAAACATGTGCCTGTAAAGAAATATATATAGAGAGGGTGATTATAGTGAACTTATTTATAACAGCCCTGAACTAGAGAAAAGCAAATGGTTAGCAACAGGAATACAGAACATTTAGTAAGAGTCTATGCACTGAAGAGAAAGAAACTGAAAATACCCGCAACAGCATGAATGAACATTATGAACAGTATGCTGAGCAAATCTCCGGATGGAAGGATGGGGCCTCGGAGATGCAGCTCATCTGTGATGTTGGGACTCTGAAGTTGCTGCCTGTGGGAACAAAGGAGCCAGGTGAGGACTAAGCTTTGCTGTCAACCATGACACACTTGGTAAGCAGGAGCCTCAGTTAGGGAAGTTATCTCCATCCCATTGGCCTGGGGGCATTTTCTTTATTGCTAATTGGCATAGGAAAGCCAAGCCCACATGAATGGTGCTTATCTCTAGGCAGGTGGATCTGGGCTGCTTAAGAAAGCCAGCTGAGGCTGGGCAGTGGTGGCGCCTGCCTTTAATCCCAGCACTTGGGAGGCAGAGGCAGGCGGATTTCTGAGTTCGAGGTCAGCCTGGTCTACAGAGTGAGTTCCAGGACAGCCAGGGCTACACAGAGAAACAAAAAAAAAAAAAAAAAAAAAAAGAGAAAGCCAGCTGAGCAAACCATGAAGAATGAGTCAGTAAGCAACCCTCCCCCATGGTCTCTGCTTCAGTTCCTGCTTCAGTTCCTGCCCTGACTTTCCTCCATGATGGACTGCGACCTGTGACCTCAAGTCACAGCCACAGAAAAGCAAGCCAGGATACAGCTTGTCTGGAAAGGTCACCAGGGCATTTCTACAGTCACTGGGAGCATTCAACCTTGCTGTGTGGCTCTGGAGATGGGTCTACAGGTCACATAGTTCTCAACAACCAAACTACAACTTTAGAAACATAGTGTCAGTAACCAACACTGGAAACCTCATGTGCAAGTATGGCGGCCACCTGCATGATCGTGGCGGCCAACCTCATGAGCAGTGGTGCCCACAATACTCCTAGCCGCCTAGTGGGGTGGGACCCACAGAGACCTTGTTTTGTCTCATCAGGAGTTAAGAGTCTCTGAGGGAGCTGCAAAGCTGTGAGTACTCAGGACAAAACTGGAACTCCTGGGACCGGAACTCCTGGGACCATGGACCTATGCCAATACTTGTCTCTTTGTCAGTTTGTGATCTTAGGGCCTTCTCCAGTTTGTCCTGCAGGCACTTGGGAAATACTGTTGATGGAAATATGAACCTCAGCCTTGCAGGGGCCCACTGAGCATTAAGCACTGTGCTAGGGTCTAGACCTCAGACCACAGCACCCTTCAGCAGCCAGCCACTACCCATGCCAACCACCCCATGCCCAGAACACTCTCTTGGGTGGCTCTCTAAGGCTCCATCTTGTACCAGAGAGGGTCCCGGGTTGGAAATATTTTCTTTGCTGGCACAGGTGTCCACCCCTCACACTGGTTGCGGAAGCAGGTAGCTGCATAGACAGTCTGGGAGGGAGTTCTGACGGTTCCCACAGGTGCGGTGCGTGAGGACTTGTGCCAGCTCCCCCTCTCTTGAGGTTCTGGGGACACACCTGAATCTAGTGCCTGTGTTTGCGGATTATGCTTCATGGCCCGGAGGCTAGACCTGTCTCTGTTCCCACCTTTAAAGGTAGGTTTGGTGCAGACTGACACAAACCCATAAATCACAGGCTCCATAACTTAGAGGAGCCAGGCCCCAGGGATTCCACATTTCTGCCTCGCAGAGGGAGGTAGAGTTTCTGCCGGGCCCTGTCCTGCCCATAGGTTTGTGATAGGGCGCTGTCTGCTGCACCTGCACTGTGGTCACCTGGGAACCCACACTTCTCTCTACTTACTCCTATTGCCTTCTGAGCTCCAGCAGAGATGGTCAGAGCCATGCTCGGCTGTCTTAGCACTTGGTCATTTGGCCCCGTCAAGACCTCTGGTTGATGGATGGCTAACCTGGTCATTCAGCCCCCTGCACTGTCCCTCGTCCTGAATCGTTGCCATGGCTATATATCAAGGCTCCAAAGTCCAAGCATGGCTGCCTGTGACCTCACAAGCTGAGGCACATTTCTTTATAGTTATGGTGGATCACCTCTGTCTCATTCTCACATGCCTTGGCACCAAAGTAAGGGAGCCATGTGCTGAAGGAGAGTCACCTGCTCCACACATATGGACGGGGAATTGCTTATCATAAAGCTCTTTTCTGCATTATCACTTTGTTCCTCATACTAACCTTCAGGGTGTGCGTGAGGAACCCCTGCCCCACTTAGAGAAGAACACAGCCCCACTCCCACCCCCCAAACTTTTGGCAACTTGTCTGATATGTCATGATGGTGAATGAGCTGACACACGGATGGACAGACAGCCTATAATTGATGCTCCCCAGGAGATTTTTACCCAGGGTGCAGCCTGCTGCTTCTCACATCTGGCCAGATAAGATACTAGGGGATTTCCTCAGATGTACTCAAGATGGGATCTATCAAAATGTAGACAGAAGTCTTATCCGCACCTACCTGTCCTCCGTGCTGTTGAGGACTCTCCTCAGAGACAAATGGCTACTACTTTCAGAAGTTCAGCCATACTCTCAAAAAGATCATCAAGTCAGGCTTGCTGACTGTTCCCCTCCCGCACCCCCCCCCCCTCCAATAGAGGGGAGGGGAAGGTCATGGGCCTCTTGCCTACAATCAAGCCATCTCACAACCACTTGTATGCAGTTCTGCCCTAATTGCTCATGGCCTTAGGGTTTTGGAGAGGGGCTAGGGCAGAGGTTCTCAACTTATGGGTTGTAACCCCCACTCCCCCAGGACTCAAATCACATTATCACAGGGAACACAGATATTTGCATTAGGATTCCTAATAGTTTTGTTATGAATTACAGTTATGAAGTAGCAGCAAAAATACCTTTATGGTTGGGGTTCACTACAACACGAGAAGCTATATTAAAGGGTTGCAGCATCAGGAAGGTTGGGAGCCACTAGGCTAGAGTATGTAGGACTCTGGATGGACAAGGGTAGGGGGCTCCCTCTGTGTGGCCATGGAGGAGTTATCATCCATGTTCGGTGCCAACTTTCTAGTGTGGCAGACTGTAATCCCTCACCTGAAGCTCTGGTTGTAATCCTGATAGACTCACAGGTTCCCTGGGGTGACCTCTGTAGGCTTGTACCTCGGTTTGGTATTGTGACCTGAGAAGGAGGGGCAGACATTGTATATGTAATACCCATCTCAGGAAACAGAAATAATCATTCCCTTGCCGTTGCCCTTACTGGCATCTGGGGCTTGGGCCCTTTGTAGATCTTATAATCTCCATCCTACAACCCTCCTCTGGGGTTAGAGCTAGGATGTCTCCGTACAGACTCCAAAGGTGTGTCCCAAGAGCCTGTGATAGACTCTTCAGAGGCAGCCAGATCCAGCCTGGCTTCAGAGCCTTTTGTGCTGAGTTCTCCTGCCATTTCCATTCTTCTGGTCTCTCTAATCTGTTTAGTGACACCCCACTCCTCCAAAACAGGTCCTGATCCTGGGGCCCTATGAGTGTGCTCATATTTGGAATGGGATACGGGTGGTTAATGGGACACGGGTGGTGTAACCACACTGACATTGGGTTGAAGACTTAGAGACATCAGGAAGGTGACAGAGAGGAGAGTGACATGTTCAGGTGCTGAAGAAAGCTACAGGCTGCTGGACACCAATGGAGACCAGGAAGGGACAAGAAAGAGGCCTTCCCCAGAGCTTTCGGAGGGAGCAGAACTCTGCCAAGGCCCTTAGGCATTTCTAACATCAAACTGCAAGAGCCATACCTACCATTTGACAGGAGCTGGCTGAGAGTTTGCTCTGATATCCCCACATGATGCCATATGTCTATCACTGTCTTTTCTTTTTATGTACTTAGGATTGAGCCTAGGGTCTTGTATGTGCTAGGCAAGTGCTTACCACTGAGCTACACAAATACACAGCTCCTCCTCCTCCTCCTCCCTCTTCCTCTCTCTCTCTCTCTCTCTCTCTCCCTCCTTCCCTCCCTCCCTCCTTCCCGCTCTCCTTCTTTCTTTCAACAGTTCTACTAAGTTTCTCAGGCTGCCCTTGAACAGAAATCTTGACTTGTCCTCCACAGTAGCTGGGGTTCTAGGCTTGTATTACTGGGCTCTGCTATGTGTACTCCCGTATTTTTGCAGTGTGACAGTATGGGCCATGCAGAGGTTGGCAGCTGGGGCTCAGTGCTGTCCTCACAGGGGAGAGGCTGGGAAGGTTCAAGGCTGGGAAGGCTGTTGGACACCCTTTCAGCAAGAGTCTTCTAAACTAACCCAACCTGGGAGCCCCTCTCTACAGCACCCCAGCCAGCCAAGATAGCGCACACTTGGAGAAATGCCATCCGGCACCATCAGGCATTCCTGCTGGCTCTATTCTTGCCGCGTCTTGACCAAACCTGCTAGGCTTATTCATCACTCCTGACAGCCCCTGTCACCCTCATCAACTCCGAGACATGAAAGACCTCAAGAGAGTTAGTTAATTATTACAGAAACTCCTATGAAAGTGCCAGTCACAGAGAGCCATGAGCAAGAGGGTAATACTTAGTTAGTATCAGACAGAGCCCATGGGCAGAAATAGCAGAAGCAGATGTGTGTGCCTGAGCACTTTCATCTGGAGTAAAGATGGAGCTGTGATGTAGAACAGCTTCCTAGGAGCTCTGCCTTGGCTTCTGCTAATGGCATCCCCGAAGCCCACAGTCACTACTTAGGGATACTCAGTTGTGTCCCTCACCCAGCAGAGAAGGTCTCTGTGATGTATCCACAGGCCACCCTGCCAGGTCTCCCTGGGCCTATGGCAGTGTAGGTGTCTGGGCCTGAGGACAGAGAGCCACATGTCTGCTTAGGTGCCCCTGCCTGCTTTCCTTATCCTTACCCCACATCGTAGTGACTAACCTGCTGGGCTCTGTGAAGCCATGCCTGTCACCTCCCTCTGGCATCCCATTGTCTGTCCTTTATCCCACTACCTATCTTAACCTGGTTCATTTCTCAATACCCATGTCTTTCCTCTAGAAAGCCTTCCTGATCCTCCCCCCAGCTGTGTCCCTGCTACCCTCCTCTGTCTCCCTGATGTCCTTCTTTAGGCAGTGACAGCTCACTGTGACATAAGGACCTCATGGCCGCAGTCACATTTGCCCTCTCTTCCGAGTGCCCCACAACCATCCCTTTGCCCTGTGCCAGCCCCAAAGGGTCTAGGGCAGTGTCTGAGAAACACCCCTCCCCTGTCCTTACCCCCGAGTCAGTCTTGCATAGTGCCTCAGCAGCCTCGAGCCCTTGCAAGGGTTTCCATCAAAACATGCAGTAATGTCCATATCAGTTTGCTCCATTCGGTCAGTGTTCCAGCCACTACGTCCCATCTTGGATTGGGCTTGAGATTATGAAGAAGCTCGGGGCCTCAGTGATGACGAGCATGCTGGTTAGGGCTGGGCTGTGATGTGCAGGGAAGAGCGGACTCTAGCTGCAGATGCAGGCAGCTTGGTTGTGTGAGTCTCTGAAGATGCACGTCTTCATAGGTGGTAAAAGCTGCTCCAGTCTAACCAGCTTGGCTTCTCAGTTCTGAGTAGCCTCAAACTCAGGCCCACCCGAACCAGAACAACTCGGGTAGAGGACAGAGAAGCTCTAACCACGCCCCCACCCTGCCCTGGTTTGGAGCTTTCTAAAGATTTTCCTCAAACAGCAACATGCACCCTCTGTTAATAGGGTCCAGGATGGTGACAACATCCCTACTGTAGGTAAGAGAGATCCAGGACCTGGAAGTGTCTTTCTTTGGCTAAATTCAAAGGTTTGGGGTTTCTGGTTGCCAGATGGGTTTTGTTCATGAATTTGATGATGTAAGAAAGGCTCAGGTTTGATCAAATTTTGCTGTTTGTTTGCTTGTATGTTTGTTTCATATTTATTGTGCTTCAGGAAGTATGTTAAGACCATTGTGTGAATCATCTCATTGTTCTCTATTAACTAGTAGCTAGTAGTTCTCTATTAGTAGTTAGTTCCTCTACTACCTTGTCAAGGGCAATATTATGCCCATTTTCTGGATTGGGGAATGGAGAGTCAGGAACTGGGTAATTTACTGAACATATCAATAGTAACATGACAGAGTCAGGATTCAAACCCAGTCCTAGCTGTTGGCTGATGGCCAAGCTCTGCTTCAAACTGACTTTTCTGGTGGCTTCCAAGCATCTAGCTGATTCCCCGGGAGACTGGAGGTGTCTGTCTGGGCTGACAGTTCTCATCCAGCAGCCAGAGGGGAGATGGAGAGAGCTTCTCATCTAGGCAGGTATGGGCAGTGTGGCTAGGGTGGACTTGTGGGCTGCCAGGCACCCTTGATGGCATGTAGATGGCATCACGGGGTACTCTTCTGTGGCCTGTCCAGCTTGGTGGAGAATGGGCTGCTGCTTTCAGATGGTCCCTGTCACGGTCACCGCCGTGGAACAGTGAGAGGGCCACTCTGCCGGCTGGTAATGTGGAACCTCGGCCATGAGGAGCCCTGAGATGATACAGTGATCCCGAGCAAAGCGTTCAGCACCTGGTGAACACGCCTTCTGAGGCTTGGTGACAGTGACAGGAAGGAAGGCAGTGGTATCAACCATGCATGATGCATACGTGCGCCAGGTCCCAGTCCATTCTAAACTGTCCTTCAGAGAGTCCTTCAGTACCTGCCTAACAGACCAGCATAGAACTGCCTATGTGGGAAGTAAGTCTGCCCAGGTTTCCTAGGGTCTCTGAGCCCATCCACTCTGAGACAGTTTGCCTATAGAGAGAAGCCTGGGAGGTAGAGCTGGGCAATCACAGGACACCAGGCCATCACAGGTCACAGGGAATGTCAGCAACTCCTGATGGGTGGCTGGTCTCTGCAGCAAAGGCTCTCGGCTGGCCACGGCAGTGGCTGGCGGAAGCTACTTTTGAGGATGGGCAGGCCTGGCTGAGTGCAGGTGTGTTTGAGCTGTAGCTTCTCCACCTTTGTCCTTAGGAGTCGCTTTGAACTCTTTTGACCGCTGCCCTTTCTTTTCCAAGCCTGTCTGTGAGAAGCTGCCCAGCCTCGGGGGGGGGGGGGGGGCTGCCCATCACACCTGGCACCTGAGTAAACGTGGCTGTCCTGTCGGCAGCTTCTGCAGGGCAGTGACTGGCTAAGGCCTGGCAACCAGGAAGAAGAGGGGAACTGTGAGCTCCAGGGCTCTGGGGACTTGTGCCAGGCATTGCCATGTCTTGCCCTGCACTGGGGCTTCAAGAGGTCAAGATCTTGGCCCTGGAACTGCATGTAAACTCTGATAGAATGAAACAACCCCCCACTCAGATCCTTATGGGGCTGTACGTTGCTTTTGGGTTTGGCTAAGTCCTCTAATCCTCAGTTTTACCATCTGTAGTCTGAGTAACATCCCCCAATTCAAAGGACTAAGAGGCTGAGATGCTCTCAGCACCAGCCTGGAATATAATGATAAGCACAGGGACAACCCGGGGCAAGCCATGGACACCAAGGTCCATGATGTCTGTGTTTACTGCCAGACATACCTGGCACAGTGGTTTCCTGGTCTGAAACAGACAGTAGGAAGTATTTGTTCATGTGTTGAGTGAGGAGCGTTGGGTATGGCCACTGAAGGCCCCTGCCTCTTGTTATAGATAAGTCCCCACATCAGCACCATTCGAGAAGCAGTGCAGCCATATCTGGTTGCTCACTGCTTGGTTTCAAGAGGCATTTCCTTTAGTCTGTCTTTTCTGTACCTCATTCACCCAGGAGGGTTATTCAAAAGCTAATACAGGGACTGTGAGTGTGGTGGTTGTGTGTGTGTGTGTGTGTGTGTGTGTGTGTGTGTGTGTGAGTGTGTGTGTGTGTGTGTGTGTGTGTGTGTGTGTGTGTGTGTTAGAAATATTCCCTGGCCAGTGTTTCCCAGACTGTCCCAGTTTCTCTCTGCCCTATACCCCGAGTCTTCAGGGCTGTCTGCTCTTGTTAAGATTCACCCTCACAGAAGTCTGCTGAATACCCTCACGGAGGTCCAGATGGCTGAGCTTTACAGTCACTGAGAGACAGGAGTTCATTCTGGATTTGAATGGTGGGTGGGGCCTGACTGTCAGACAGGCAGATGACCAAGCTGTCCCAAAGCGGCCTCATCACAGCTGGGCTGGACCCTGTGTTGTTGCTGCTGGGTGCTTTGGGACAGTTGGGGCTTGGGTGGAAGCCATGGAAGGTATGTTTCCTGAGCCAGGGACCTAGGCTACTTTGGGGAGAGCCTAGAGAGTCACCCCCCTCATGACTTTTGGTAGAAAACCACTGGAAGTCAGCTCTCCTGAATCTCAGGGTGGCCTATCCCGAAACCAGGCAGCCATCAGCACAGCATGGCCCAAAAGGGCTCATACCTCAAGTCCTTACTTCTGCTTTAGAATGTGACTGTGCTCTGCCTGGGATTGGCAGAATGCCATTTCATTGGCACGGTTTTCTTCAGGTTGCACGGCTTTGGCCAAGCTGCTCGTACTGTTATCAAAGGTGGAAAAACTATTTTGGAAAGAGAAGGGCACGTGACTTTGCCTCACATATTGAAACCTGCCCCCAAACTGAGATCTTAACTGACTGGGCTCTAAGTTCTTCGAGATCTACCTCAGACCCTAGGCCTCTCTCTGACTAGATTTCCTAATTTGTGTGAGAAGTTTTGGAGAATCCCTGCTCAGGGTTTGTATTAGTCAGGGTTCTCTAGTCACAGAACTCATGGGTAGTCTCTCTATGGTAAAAGAATTTGTTGATGACTTACAATCTGTAGTCCAACTCTCAACAGTGGTCGGCAGCAGCTGTGAATGGAAGTCCAAGGATCCAGCAGGTGCTCAGTCCCACAAGGCAAGCAGGCAAAGAGAGAGAGCCTTTCTTCTTCCAGTGTCCTTACGTAGGTCTCCAGCAAAAGGTGCGGCCCAGATTAAAGGTGTGTGCCACCACACCTGGATCTGGGACTTGCTTTGTCCTTGAACTCGGAGATCTCCCTGTCTTAATCTCCTGGGATTCATAGCCACTGTGCCTCAAGATCTCCATGCCAAGATTCAGGTCGGAAACTTGTATCTCTCAGCCTGCAGATTAGGGCCACAGGTGAGCCTTCCAATTCTGGATTGTAGTTCATTCCAGATATAGTCAAGTTGATAGCCAGGAATAGCCACTACAGGGTTAGATGGAAGCCAAAACTCCTGATATGCACCTTTGTGGCCGGGAAACTCAAGAAAGATCTTGGTAATATACACCTAGATTCCTGGGGCTGGGAAGATGGCTCAGCAGTAGAGGACAGGGAAGGCACAGCCCACCATTTCCCATTTGCTGTGAGCCACATGAAGGGCTCAGGGTTCTGAAGATGTTCCTGTCCTCTGGCTTCTTCTGGGTTTGTTCTTTTTAAAAATTTGAACAGTGGCGAAGCATATTTGTGTCAGGCGACAAGCGTGGGTCTTAGAACCGGATTGTCAGGGATCAAATCTCTGCACTGCCATGGAACAGGACCTGTGAGGCGTGACCTTGGGCCTATTTCCCAGCCACTCTGCTTCCCAGAGAGATTGTGAATTAAACATTTGTCACATTCCAGATAAAAAAGTGGAAGAGTAAAGCAGCTAAATGAATGGGAAACAAACTTTGACTCCTCCTAGGAAGCCATCTTTATTCTAGGGGCTTGGAATCTCCGTGGGAAAGCAAACTGCCTCCCACAGGTGAGGTAGCACACACAGTGTGCTTGATGACGAGTTCCTCTAACACAACAGTAGTGTAAGGAACTGTCAAAAACATAGTCTCAAAAAACAAACAAACCAAAACAACGACAACAAAATTTTTTTCTTAAAAAACCCCCATGTGGATTTATTTATTTATTCTCTTAATCCAGAGGAATTTCTTGACATGTTTTGGTTAAAGATGTGAGGTAGCTCCCCCTACCTGACCTTTCTCCACCGTGTTAGGACAAAGCTGGGTCTCCTCTTCCCCAGATACTCCTCACTCTTAGAACTCCCTAGACCTGTGAGGTAAATAAATGTCCGTCTATCAGACACGTGAGACACTGCAAGGGTTAAGTGCTGACATACAACTTACAGGCCTGTTCAAAAAGGATGAAGAGTTCAAAGATGGTGGAGCCAGAAGGACCCGAGTTCCCAGAAAGGGTGCCATGCAGGACAGAGGCCCCTTCCTGGGAGCAACAGACACAGCTGCCTCTGAACAACACAGACTTGACCGCAAATCCGCACATCCCCTTATGTGAAGGTTTTACTATTTTGACATTTGTGATAAATTAGAAAAAACAAAAACCCATTTTCTTTCCTTCAGCCCTTCGCCTCCTCTCACCCTGCTCTCCTCCCCTTCTCTTCCTGTTCTACCCGGAAGATCTCGCCTCCATATCTTCGCCCGGTGATTGGCTTCTTGTTGTCTCTATCAGCCAATCAAATAACTAGGGGAAATTCCCCCACAAAGACGAACTTCATAGACTCCCCAAATGTGTGCACACCTGTGAGGCCAGTTCGTGCTTGCGAACGATGGCTGGGTGGCTGCGTAGTTTACAGCGGTGCACACTGTGGCCACAGACTCTCGTGCTGTGAGTCTCTGCTTAAAATGCCACTATGTGTGCTGACAATCCCCAAGAGAGAAGCAGATTAACCCATCGCCCAAAAAGGTGGTCCCTCACGGTTCTGAGCGCTTGTTACTGTATAATGTATATGGCATACAAAGTAAGCACAAGCCAATTGTAGTTACCAAGGCTTCTGTGAAAAGCGGGCTATTGGGGAATCTCTGACCAGTGGAACGTTCTGCATCATCAAATGCTGTTCACAGACAACCGTGTATGGGCAACCCAGAAATGTTAGACAATGCGTGCAGATAGGTCTCTTCTGGGCTAGTTTAGACTAGAGAGCAAAGGCCTTCCCACGGTCTTTCCTATTCACCTGTTCTTCATGCTAAAAGGAGTTCAATCTGCAGAGACACGGCTTTGCTTAAAGCTGACGTCATTTCCTGTCTCTGTGGGCTCTGTCAGAGTCTCCTGGTTGTAGGGTTTTCATGAAATTAAACTTTCCGAGAACCTGCCTCACAGATGGCTTCGGCCACATGTGTCAGTGGGAACTAACCAAAAGGGTTTTCGGGCGGGGTACCTTGTGACCTGTCGTGTTCATGTTTGGGGGTCATTAAGGGCCACTAGAAAGAGGCCTTGAGAGGTGAGGTTCTCATAGCTTCTTTTCTCCCAACCCACCCACCCCCACCTCCCCCTTCCCCATTTATCTACTTCATCCTTCTCTCTTCTTATAGGCCCAAGGGTATGTGGAACTTAAATATGAAAACAGGAGAGAGGCTGCTCTCAAATTGCTCCTGACTCCAGTCTTCCCCTCATGTCAGAATTGCTTGTACCTGTGTGTGTTTTTCTCATCACCTGGACTGTGCTTTTCAGCTTCGTGGGCTGGGTCTCCAAGACCAAATTGTCTCTTGGCCACCTTCTCACCCTGGTGGCTTTCACTTGCCCAAATCCTTCCTCCTCATTCACTGCTGTCACTTCTGGAACCTCTGCGCTTCCTCCCCTGGACAGCCATCAGTCTTCACTGCCCCTCTAACAGGCACCCTCTCTTCCTCAGCTGTCTTTCAGGCTACTGCGCTTTCTCTGCTTTCTGAAGCACACTTCCCTAACGCCACAAAAGTCACGTGAAGAGTTTGCCTGCCTTTGTTAAGCCTTGACCCTGAATGGTCGGTGAGAATCTGAGTGCTCTTTGTTCCAAAGTTTTCTCATTGTAGAAAACATCTCCCACCGGGCACACCTGACTGTTTTCATGAAAATTATAGCCTGCAAGTAACTGCTTAAGTCAACTGCCAGGCGAGCTGCTCTGGCAGGAGGGAAGGCTCCAGCGTCCACAGAGTTTTGTTGGCTTTATTTTGGGAACAGAGTTCATCAAGGAAGGAACCGGATTTCCAGGTGCCCCCCCCCCCACCTCCCCGATTTGTAGCACAAAGCAAGAGAGTGGACTGCTTCTTTTGAGGTCCAAAAAAAGAAAGCCCGAGGAAGAGACCATCCTCCAGCTGCCAGGCCTGCTGCAGTCCCCCACCTTGGGCTCACATTTGATGCATTGTCTTGAGGGTTCTATTCCCTTGTTCGATCAGGCGAGACCCCATTAAAAGATCAGGGTGCCAGAAGGTATCTAAGATTTGTGCTCAAACTCTATCTGCCGGTACCACCTGGACATCTTCCCCGCCAGGAAGCACTTCCCATCTTACTGAGGTGTACTGGGTCGGTCTGATGCTGCTAAACCTGGTTTCTTATAAGGTATGGTTGTCCCTGATAAGGCAATGCTCGGGTACTCAAAGTCATGCCACGAACTTGAAAAAGTTAAGGTTCTCTTCAATTTAGCTGGTCAATAAAATGCTAGAGCCTGTGACTGGGCAATAGAGGGAATGAGGTGGGACTGAAGGATGGACAGGTGAGAAGGGGGAAGCCACTTGGATTAGAACCACATAGATAAGAGAAACAGCAAGTAAGAAAGGGGTTTTAGAGCTGAGGAATACATTAAGAATAGCCCTAGATTTAACCAATATAGGCATTTGGCTCATAAATAAAATATCAGAACTATGTCTTTTATATTGGCTTATTAGAACTTAACTCCAACAACCCCGAGGAAGAGTGTGAAGCATTGTATCTACCTTTTATGTCTCATCTGAAGAACAGAATGTTATCTATAGACCCACAAATCATTCTCTATCCATTCATCTATTATCTACCTATCTATTACCTGTCTGTCTATTAATCCCTCTATCCCTCTATTCCCCTATCTATCTATCTATCTATCTATCTATCTATCTATCTATCTATCT
>JADRCD010148815.1:0-14796 GCA_019843815.1 Montemys delectorum
CAGATATGTGTAGGCTTGTGTTATGTTGACCAAGAACAACCTGTCCTCCCAGACGGGCCCCCTTTGTCTACTTTTCTTATCCCCTCTTGATAGTTTTAGCATTTTACAAACTTGATTTACATGCTAGTCTAAATAATTGAGATCCGTTATAGCCTCTCTTACCTTGTAAAGATTATATCTTATTGTGTGGCTCAGCTGACTTGACCTTAGCTCCATTATGAACACAGTCCTGTCTGGTCCAGTGACTTGGACATTGTTGGGATGAAATACTCTGACAAGAAGCAACGTAGAGGAGAAAGGGTTCATTTTGAACTAAAGTTCCAGAAAGATAGAGTCCATCATGGTGGTGAAAACATGGCAACAGGCAGGGAAGCATGACAGGAGGACAAATCTGGCTGATCTCATGGCCCCTGCACTCATAGGTCAGTCTGGTGGGGGCAACCCTCAGTTGAGATTCCCTCTTCCCAGACAGTCTAAGTTTGTGTTGACCAAGACCAACCTGTACTTCATAGTAGAGAAAGTAGGTAGAGGACAGCAAGGTCCAGCTATAAAACCTGAAGGCCTGCCACTTGTGATGTATCCGCCAGCAAGAATTCACATTCCAAAGGTTCCATAACTTTCATAGATACATTTCCAGCTAAGGACCAAGTTTTCAAACTCATGAACCTTTGCTTCCATTCATATTTACTTGACAACATTCTACCCTGGGCTCCCATAGGTTTATGGCCATCTCATGATGCGAAAAGCATTTAAGTCCAACTTTCAAAGTTCCCATTGTCTTTTTAACAACACCAACACGGCTTAAAAGGCCAAAATCTCTTCTGAGACTCAAGGCAATCTTTGAATTATATCTTCCAAACAACAAAACCAGATTGCATACTTCCAAAATACAATGGGACTGAGTAGACATTCGTACTCCAAAAGGGAGAAAGGAGACATAGTGATAAAAGATCAAAGTATTACTAAAAATCCAGCAGAGAAAATAACATCCTTTAGTACCATTTATGGTACCTGGGACTCCAGTTTCCAAGGCCTAACTCTGTCCCTCCAGCTTTGCTACCTGCAGCATTCATCCCCCTCTTGGGCTGGTTCCACTCTGTATGCAGCCCTCCTTGGCATCTGTGCCATGGTGATGACATCTCAGACATCTTGGGGTTTCCATTACAACCCAGGCTTTATCTTAACAGCTTCACACTGGCTTCACAAGGACTCCTTGCAGGAACTCCTCCCAACCTGACACACCTATTGCTTGGACTCACATGCTCTCTGAAACGACTAAGGAAAAAAAACAAAAAACAAAAAACAACTCATGACCTCCCCAGTCCCGCATCTTTCATGCATCCAAAATCAGTATGACATGGATGATACCACCTATTTCTTCTCCCAGCTCAGGATGGATCCCGAATCTCTTGAACCATGTTGTAACAACTTCAGTATACTGTAGCTGGTAAAAACTTACCTACGTACTTGCTAGATATGAAGTGGAGACCAGGACATTTTACTCTCCTGTCCAGGGCTGGACCTTAGTTGAAGTCCTCGGGACTCCTTCCTTTCCTTTTGCTGCTTTGCAGAGCAAGGGGCTTCTATTGAACAGAGTTAATTCTGAGCAGTTACCACCTCTTTTTTCAGGACCTGCCTGGGAGGCAGGTTTAAGCTTCCTACTGCTATTTCCTCCTTTCTAAACTGCACATACATTTCTTTCTGCCTCACCAGTTTTTTATTCTATGACGGCATCAGAGTAATCAGTTGTAGTGCAACAGGCTCAGTGTTGGGCTGTCTCAGAATTTTAGAATATTGCCTTTAGAGTCAGGCTAACTCAAATTCTTAGAAAGGGGCAGAATGTAGCCAGATTCTGTGCTAAAACATCACACTCTTGGCCCCCAGTCTAGGTCCTAATAGAATCCTCGTTCTCTTCATGAATGTCATGAACCAGGCTCCCTTGTCTTGGTCTTTCTGTGTTGCTGCCTTCTGGCTTCACTAGAACAACCCATTACATTCCACTCCAAGCACTCAATGCATTTTCATCCTAGAGTTCTAAAACCTTAACGTTCCACAAAGCAAAAACCTAAAGGCCATGTGGTCAGCTTTACCACAGTAATGACACCACTTCTTGGTACCATTTCTTGAATTAGTTTCTTTTCTGATTATTGTGATAAATAATAATAATAATAACCTGGCTAAAATACAAGTTAGCGAGAAGGTGCTTATTTTAGCTCACAGTTCCAAAGCCCTAGTCTGTCCTGGCAGGGAAGGCATGACAGCAGGAACAGAAAGGTGGCTGACCACACTCAATCCATGCTCAGGAAGCAGGAGAAATGCCAGGTGTCTCTCTCATACATACATTTTAAAAAATCATTCCCAATTTAGACAGTTCAGTGACAGAATATTCCTGATTATCATAGTTTCTTGTATTGGACCATTTGTAAGGCCTCCATTTGCATACTGTACTAAGAATTTTCCTCTCTATATTAAAGGCTAGACCTGATTGTTTTGTATTTTCTATCATTGCTGCCTCATCCTCACGATTTACTTACTATGGGTTCCAAGTTTTGGGATCCCATGACGGGCAATGTGGGGACTAAGACTGAAGTTGTTACTAGGGACCAGGGCATAGCTGTGACAGGCCTGGCCATGCTGCTTCTTGGTGAAATGTGGATTTGGGGACTCTGGATTAGAAAAGGGGTTGTTAAACATGCTAGAGGGGGCTTAATGGGCCATTTTAGTATAAGCATGGAAGATAGTACTGAGGGAAATTTGACCTGTGGGGTCCAGGTCAAGAAATTTCATGGGGGAAGAATATTAGGAAGTGGCTGAGATACAATTCTTGTGACATTTTAGCAAAGAACATGTTTGCCTTTTTCCCCCCCATGTCCAGAAAAATCTGCCTGAGGCTAAATTGAAGAGTTTCATATTAATGGCATTGGGACAGAGATTTCAAGACAGCCTAGTATTGACTCTTTTGTATGGATGGTAGTGATCACTGTTATACAGATCTATAATGAAAAAGAGCAAGCCAAGCAAGGAAAACTACAAAATGTATAGTTTGAGGAGAAAAGGAACACCCGGAAGTATTATGGAGCCGAGTCCAGTGCTCAAGGAGTTAAAATGTTTAAAGAAAACCCAATGACCTCAGGGCAAGATCCCACCCAGATAAGCTTTTTGCTTGTGGAAAGGAATTAAAGCTTAAGCAGTGAACCGTCTAAAACAGTGAGCTGATGAAAATGTAATTGAAGGAAGGGCTGTGTTCCAGCCCTGCAAGCAGCAACTTGGCAGGCTTGGCTGTGTGGTTCTAGCTTTAGAGTCAAGGATCCAAGAAAGGGTCTGTGGAATCTCCTTTTGTGACTAAGGAAAGCTGTTAAGTCCAGGTATGTGTCAGAGATGTCTCTACATGGACGCTAAGAGGGGCCATTACGTGAAGCCATGAAGGTGAAGCCTGGTTTGCCTTGGAGACCCCAAGATTTCGGAGATGTCCAAGTGGTAGGATACCTGCCAAAGAGACCTGCTAACAAGGTGTGGAACCAGCCAGAGAGGAGGGGGAGGGAGGGAAGGAGGGAGGAACAGAGGGAGGGACAGATTTTGTTGCAGTCAACAAAGCTTAAAGGAGTTGGAGATCTGAAGAGCACGTTGACACAGACATGGAGATGCTGAGTTTTGGTTTTCCTTGGTCCTGTATTTCCTCATTGTGTTCCCATTCCTCCCTTTTGGAATGGAAATGTACATTCTGTGCCATTGTATATTGGAAGTGTGCCATCTGCTTTTATATTTTGATTTTGCTGGGGGTTACAGTTAAGAGAAGCCTCATGAAAGACTTCGAACTTGGGACTTTTAAATTATTTTGAGACTGTCATAGACTGTAGGAACTTTGAAATTGGACTGAATGCATTTTTGCATTATGATATATGGCTACAAGCCTGTGGGGTCAAGGGAGTGGAATGTGGTGGTTTGAGTAAGAGTGACCCCTATAACCTCATATGTTTGAATGCTTAGTCATAAGGGAGTGGCACTACTTGGGATGGACTAGGAGGTGTGGCCTTGTTGGAGTAGGTGTGGCCTTGTTAAAGGAGGTGTGTTACTGGAGGTGGGCTTTGAGGTTTTGAAAGCAGTTTTCTCTCCTGCTGCCTGTGGTTTTGGATATAGAACTCTCAGCTACTTCTCCAGCACCATGTCTGCCTGTGTGGCGCCATTCTTCTTGACGATGGGCCAGACCTCTGAAACTGTAAGCCAGCCTCAGCTAAATGCTTTCTTTTAGAGGAGCTGCCTTAGCTGCGGTGTCTCTTCATAGCAGTAGAATGCTGTGATGGCTGTTTAGTACTGATCTACCCCTCCCCCGCCACCATAAGAAGTGCCAAGCCAGCACTTCCATCTGCATGTTTTCTTCTTCTAATGTCTCCCTTTTGACAATTTTTCTGAGAGGACAGCTCAACCTCACTTGCATGTCTGTCTAGATAAGGGTCCAAGCTAGTTTACTTGAAGCCTTGTCCCATATATGTTACTTGGAGAGATTGTAGTATTTCTCTAATCCATCAGCCATTTTGGGGATGTCTCAATACTCAAGTGGACTCATCTGTCAAGAGACATGCCTTCATAACTCATTGAGGAAAATGGCCACCTTGAGGTCCACACTACTACTCCTTCAGACACAGCAGATTTCGTGGTATATCTTTTATCCACAGCACGGATAATGGAAGTCACGGCATCCTGTGCCACATTTGGAAGTGTTGTCCTGGTGGAGTCTCCACTCTTAAATAGCCAGCTTCAAAGACAATGCAAGTGCGCCTCACAAAGTCATCTGGTTCTGTCACGTGGCACGTTTGGGCAACAAGCATGGTGTGAACTTTTTCTGGGAGCACAAATGGATGTTGTTCATACCAGATCACAAACAACAATAAAAAAATGCAAACAAGTCCTAAATGATAACCAATGAATTTATTGGGGTTACTTACAGGAACATGAGCGATGGGGGCTCAGTAGGAGCACAGGCAGCTTATAAGTGACTACACCTTGAGGAAAATCAGCAGTTGTTCACTCACTGCCTATTTATCTTCAGAGAGGGTTCAACTTCTGAGCCTTTCCACCCTAGCAACTATTAACTGCCAGAGTATCCTCAGGGAGAGGCAAGCCTCATGAGCCTTTGCAACCTTCATAGTACAACACCAACATACCCAATCTTGTGTGGGTCTTTTGCAGGTGATCACAGCTGATGAGATTTAAGAGGCCTACAGCCACATCATGCTTAGAGGATAGCAGTCCTCTAATATATAATTAGTCCATAATTAGAGCTAGTAATTATGACTAGTGTTGGGTTGATTAAAAAAGAGGGGAAAGTAAATAGAACGAGTGAGCAGTGGGTACAAGAGGGAGATGGTGCTGCTCACGCTAAGGGTGGAATGAAGAGAGTAAAGAAATGCAGTCACATAACCTAAAACCTCAGGTGACTCAGAGACTCCACCAAACAGGTGTAGCAGTATATCTTTGCTGTCCTGTTTCCTTCTGGGCAGCCATCCTATGGGGCCACTATCTCTTCGCACCTACATTTCAGCTGTCTCACCCTCCTGTGTCTGTCTTCATGGCATGTCGTCTGTCCTACACTCCTCTTATGGTGGAGTCCTTCTCCTTCTCCTGTGTTTCTTGCTGGGGAATCCTAAAAGTCCTGCCTCTATCCCCCCTGCCTAGCCATTGGCCACTGGCTTTTTGTTGACCAGTCAAAAAACCAACTGTTGACATGGTCCTGCAGCAGATGTGAGAATTCCCATATAATCACAAATCAATTCTGCAACAGACAGGTCCGCCCGTGTTCTTTTGAGAAAGCTCTTCAAAGTGAAAGTGGAAAAGGAAATAAGAGAAAAAAGATTAGGAGGAGAACAAACCGGCACTAGAGTGTAAACTGATCTGATCCTGTCATTGACTAAAGGGGAGAGAACTGGTGAAGCAGGCTGACTATAGTCTCTTGACTGATGGTGTCAGTCTGGATCCTCTGTGTCCCTTCTTAGGCTCTTAGCTGCCAAGCACACCCGTAGACAGTCATTTGCAGGGTTGGGCTACAACCTGATCCTGTCGGTTGGCTGGCCTTCTCAGGAGGCGCCGTAAGTACTGAGCAGTCCACCTGGGGTCAGGTTGTACATACTGCCCTTATCCCTGTGCTGAGCCTCTCCTCAGGAGCCAAGGGGCGGATACTGTCAGTTCCTTCCCCATGTTGGGCACTCCACTTGAAACCAGGCCAACTCTGGCTCTGACTACGTTTGCACGTGCTGACTAGGCCTTTTGCAAAGCTCCTTCCCACGAGTCTAAAGGAAATCTGCTGTCCAGGTTTCAGCACATTTGTTTGGAGTTCCCACAGTGTTTGGAGCAGAGATCCTAAAATGGCTTGCGTTCTTCTCTTGTCGAATACTCAGAAGAAAGGGCTTTTCTGGTGTCCCAGTCTCCTTTCTGTTGCTGTGACAAAAACATGGTGACTTAAAGCAACTCGGGGAGGAAAGGGCTTATTTGACTTCCAGGTAAGAGTCCGTTTTATGTAGGGAAGTCAGGGTTGACTCAAAGCAGGAGCCAGAGCAGAGGCCATGGAGGAGCACAGCTTACAGGCTTGCCCCAATGGCTTGCTCAGGTTGCTTTCTTACACCATCCAGGTCCATCTGTCCAGGGCTGGCACTGTCCACAGTGGACTAGACCCTCGCTTACCAATCATTTGTCAAGAAAATGCCCCCACAGACATGGCCATGGGGAGGCTCTGTTTTAGGCTCTGGTCCCTCTCACTCACTGGGAGGAGAGAGCTTATCTAAGAGGAACTACTACTTTTTATGGCCTATTTATCTTTTGTAAGAGGGACTATTACTTTTTATGTTCTATCACACTTACAGAAGCTATGAAGAACTAGGAAAACAGGAATATTGAAAGCCCGTAAGAAGTTTTCTTAGAATTGGGTTGAGTTTGCCTGCCTTTCCACCCTCGGTTTCGTTTACCAAAAACGCCTAAGAAGACAGTAACTTTCTAAGTACTTACCCCAAAGTAGCTATAAACTGCCATTAGTGATGTAATTACCCATCAATACCAGCCACGTGGAAGACCACAATTGTATGGAGCCATAAAACACTTCCTGCTCCTGGCGTGAAGAGCACGGCACCAGAAAATTCCCGGCCCCAGGAATCAGTTAGCCCCGGGCTTTGCAAGCCGCTGGTCGCTCTAGCCCTGATCAGCCTGGGCTCTGTGGTGGGAGGCCTGGCGCTTGCGCACTGAGCGGAGGCGGCAGCGGCTGGGTGTGTGATGGGGGATGCTCCTGCTGCGGCTACCGAGAAGGGTGGTGGTGAGTGCTGCCCTGGTAACGGTCCTACGGTCTCCGGAGAGGGTCGGTTGGCTGTCCCATAGCCCGCAGACTCAGTTTGCGCCCTTGGCCATTTTTCCTCCATGGCAGGACATCGGCCGAGCGGCAGACCCCGGGGAGTGTCCCCGGGCCTTGCCCTCCGGACCCAGCGGCCAGGTTGCAGCCTCCGGGTTTGTGTTTACCAACTGCCCCCAAGTCATAGCGGGTCGTCAGCACCCTGTGTCCAGTGCCTCGAAAACACCCTGTCTCCGTTTTTTTGAGAAAACTGAGGGGGTCTTCCTGATAGAGCTGTACTCGGTCGTTCCTGGATTGGACCCAACCTCTGCTCATACCTCATTTGAGTTGACCTTTCCTTGTCCTTTCATCTGGTGCTTAAAGGGCCTCGTGCCTGAGGGTTGTCATCCTCTTTTATACAACTTCCCAAAGTACCTTTGTAGCCATGAATTTCCCAAAGTAGACCAGAGCCCTAAATCAAAGTGTGCCAAACTAAATATATGAACTTAGTAGACAAGTTCTCTAACTCCTTAAATCTTGTCTTGAATCGAGGGAAATATTGTGTGAATGAAAGGGAGTGAAAGATAACGCACCCTGCAGGGCACAAAAGTACTCTGTTAATTACTTCTTTTCTTTTTTAAAATATATACTTATTTTTATGTGTATGGATGTTTTGTCTGCCTGCACGTTGATGCTGGGAATTGAACCCAAGGCTTTTGGAAGAGTACTCAGTGCACTTAACTACTGAGCCATCTCTGCTGGCTTTTCAAAATGGAATAATACAATATTTCTCATTGGTCATATGAAAAGTCCTTTTCAAGTGATGTTAATGCTAAGGAGCGTTCCTTATGATGGATGTTTTGGTTAAATGATGATACAGTTTGATAGTTGTTTTGAGAAGGGGGACTATATGTCAAGAGTTCCAGAAATGACATTTTTGTAAATGTACGTCTAAAAATTCATATGCAGGAAGATGATACTCAGCATTATATTAAATAGCTGAAACATACAAACTTGTTAAAGTGGAATTTTTTTATTAGATATTTTCTTTATTTACATGTCATATGATTTCTCCTTTCCCAGTTTCCCCTCTAAAACACAAACAAACAAACAAGAACAAACCGCTGTTGCCTCCCCCCTCCCCATGCCTGCCACCCCACCCTCTCCCACTTATTGGCCCTGGCATTCCCCTACACTGGGGCACAGAACCTTCCCAGGGCCAAGGGCCTCTCCTCCCATTGATGATCAACTTTGCAATCCTCTACTATACACATGCTGCCAGAATAATCAGTCCCACCATGTATAGTCCTTGGTTGGTGGTTGAGTCCCTGGGAGCTCTGAGGGTATTAGTTAGTTCATATTGTTGTTTGTCCTTAAAGTAGAAATTTTAAAGATAAAAGAGATTAAGAGGTAAATAGGTTCCTCTGGCCACCATTATCAACAACCAACAATATTTTGCCCCATCTTGTTTTTCTGAAAAAACTGGGAACTATGAAGTGTTGGAAAGTAAACTGGAATACATCAGGAATGCTAGGCTACCTGGAAAATATTACAGAGTTGTTTATATGTATCATAGTCATGAACATTCAAAATCAAAGTCTCATTCAATCTAGACAAAAGACAAGGAAGTACCAGAAGCCAGTAACTAATTTCCCTTAGGTGGGGGAGCATGAGTGACCCCACGTGTGTCATGTGACTGTGTGCAACCTGTGTACACCCAGTCTGCATGTGCTGTACTGGGGCTGAGCACAGCAGACACCCCAGAGCCAGGTCACTGCTACAGAGAGCTCATCTACTGATGCCTTCACGCTCCCTGACCCGTTTACACTCAAAGTCTTGGCTGCCACCTGCTGTTGTAAATGCATACATGCTGCGTGGTGTGGAGCCTTATGGCCACCTTACATGGTCAAATATTTGAAAGTACTTTTTAATTTTAATTCCTTTAGTTTATTTAGTTGGAGATGGGTGGGGAACTGTGGGGATTAGAAGGTAACCTGCAGAAATGGGTTTCCCTGTTCAGCATGTGCATCTGGAGGGTTGAACTCAGATGGTCAGGCTTGGTGGCAAGATCTTCATCCCCACGCCATTTTGCTGACCCTATATATTCAAATCATTATTAACCATTATTAATCTTCTGTGTGTAACTGATATTACTGTGAAAATGTGTTACACTGGTGTCTACTAGTGCTTCATACCCAGGATATAGCATAATATCCTGTGACAGTGTGACATCCCCCCTTCAGAACTACCACCACCACCACACCACCACCACACCACACCACACTACACACCACACCACACTACACCACACCACATCACCACCACCTCCACTACCACTACACCACACCACCACCATACCACACCACACTACAACACACTACCACACCACAACACCATCACCACACCACACCACCACCTCCACTACCACACCACTATCTCCACCACACCACCACCACACCACACCCCACCACCACCTCCACCAGCACTCCTTTTCTTCATTTTCTAGGCAGGAATATAACCAGACCTTATACATTTATATACTTTTAAACAACCATTTCAAACAAATTTAAATAAGATAATTTCCTCATAGGTGTTTGTTTTTTCTTTCTCAAATAGATTACAATGGAATTTGACCAAAAATCTATTTTGCCTTTGATGAGAGCCATCGCTGCTATTATTCTGAGGATATGATACATTTAAAGATAATTAAGGATGGGTCACTTTTTAAGAAAATGGGTAAATGAGATTTTTTTCATGTTTATAAAGAACATTTGTTTTCTAGGTATGCAAAGAAGCCTGTTTGTCCTGATGTCTTCAGGGAGACCATGGATCAGCCCGGAGTTCTCCTCTGGGTAAAGGCAGAACCTTTTCTAGTGGGTGCCTTGCAGGAGCCACCTCCATCCAAATTCAGCCTTCACTACCTCAGGAAGATAGCCACCTATGTGCGAACTCGGGCCACAGAAGGCGCCTACCCACGCCTGTACTGGCCTACCTGGAGACACATTGCGTGTGGAAAGCTGCAATTGCCCAAGGATCTAGCATGGCTTTACTTTGAAATATTTGATAATCTTTCTGTGAGGACACCTCAGGAACGCCTGGAATGGTCTGAAATTTTGTCCAACTGTGCAACTGAAGATGAAGTTGAAAAGCAAAAAAATCAGGTATGGACTGATGTATATGTAGTTCCTCTGAGAAATAATCCATTCTTAATTTTTGTACTAACCATATAGTTTGAGGTCTTAGGTTGTTGGCAGTTGTGACTCTAAAGTACCAATTTTAGCAATTCCAGTTTGGAAGTGTTTTGATGTATGTGCTTAATTAATTAGTTCTTACTTAATACTAGTCCATATTTCCCCACTCCTGAAGGGAGCATGAATTGGAAACTATTCTGCTGACTTTAAAAATATTTTGGGGCAAGAGAATGTAACAAATTGCTGATACGTTACAGGTAGCGGCACCCATGCCAGAGTCTCTTTAGCAGTCTGTTGCCTTCTCTTTACTCAGCTACCTCATTCTAGCCAGACTGTGTGAAAATGACATCTGCTGTATGCTAGAACTACATAACTAGCCTGACCGTTATTGATTTACCCGTTTTCTGTTGCTAATAAGATAAAGCAACAGACTTGGCCGATTTTAAAGAGCTTTAGTGTGGCTCATAGTGCTGGAGATCCAAGGTTGAGAGGCCACATATGTGGCTCTAGCATTCTTCTAGTAGAGACCTGCAGCAGTATGGGAGGCCATCACGTGGTGAGAGACACTGTTTGCCTGTGTGTGTGACAGTCTCTCTTACAAAGCTGCCGGTATTGAGTCTCAGGGCTCTGAGCTGATAGCCTTGTGTAACGCTGATGACCTCCTTAGCTCCACTCAATACTATAGCCACATTTTCCCCCTCTTGGTCCCTCAGCATGAGGGTTAAATCTCAACGTGAGTATTCAGAATGGACAAATGATATTCAGGCCATATCATTCTGCTTCTGCCTCCTGCTCCACACAACTCTTATGCTAACAGATAGAATCATATTCTGTGATAGTCCCTAAATCTTAACTTATTAAAATGCTAGTCATTCATTGGAGGTCCAAGGCAAACTCTTTAGTTATGAGACCCTAAAAATCAAGTTTTCTATTCATAGTATGTAGTGGAATTGGCTGCACTGTTGGTAAACATTGCTATTTCAAAGGGAATAGTTAAACAGAAAGCAGCAACTAGCCCAGAGCACATCCAGACACCATCAGAGCAGATACAAGTTGTTAAAACTTTAAATTCTCTTGTTGTGGCTTGGGGTTGCACCCTAAACCCACAAGCGGCTCTTCCTCTGTGACTCTTCTGGGCTCAGCCCATACTTCAGCTCTTGATTTAGAGTCTCATGTCTGCAGCTTTCCAGGTTGGCACTGTAGACTGGTAGTTCCCAGAAACAGGGTCCTGGTGCATGTCCCATTATTTCTGTTCCAGTACTGTTGGCAGTGGATAGTGTATAACAGGACCCCTCCCATTTTACTTTCAAATCTGTGCGGAAGCTGCTGTGCCTCCATCAGCATTACTAAATGCTGATGATTGCTCCTTTGGATTCGGTCATCAGCTGTACCTGGCCTGCTTGACATAGCTGAGGTAGCCAAGAGTGTTCTCCTGGAAAGCAGGGAGCAGCAGCTGAGAGCATATGGAGAGCGCTCGGAGCCTGTTCCTGAGACAGTCCTTTCCTTTAAGGCCCTGGGCCTGTGGTGGGAGAGGTAGCTCTGCAGACTTCTGAGGTGCCCTCTAAGTCACTTTTCCTCTTGTCCTGATGCTTCTGGCCTCATTTTATCCATGCTAATCTCATGCTGGGTTGCTGGATGCGTTCCTTTGCTCCTTTCCTGGAATATCTGTAAATCTTTCAAATCCTTTTGCTTTGTTCCCCTTTAAATTAGAGCTTCTATTTTTAGAACTCTTCTTCCTGCAGTTCAAAGGTAACCCAGGAGCAGCTTGGCAGCTTTGTTGTTTCAGTATTTTCTCTGACAAGCACCCCAGTTTGTCACTTCTAAATTCTGCCTTCCATAAATCTCTAGGTGGGTATGGGCACAACCCTTTTTACAAGAGCTAACTCAAAGAATCCTGGGAGAACTGCATCTCTTCTCAAGGCAGAACTGAGCAAGACCTAGAGACCTCCTACTAGGGCCCACAGCAACCTCTCACAGATCCACCATCTCCCCACATCGCCACGATGGGCATCCGACTTCCAACTCATGACTCACTTACCCAAACCACAGAGGCCAGCACCTCCGCCATCATAGACTCTATAGCTAGTAGGAATGACTGGTGTGCAAAAAGGTCAGGATACAAATTCAGAAAAAGGCTCGAGGGTTTTTCATTCTTATGGTAGAAATGACTTAACAGAGTATGTTAATTATATACAGTAGGTTAATTATAGTAACAGTGGCTTAGTCTGATAACAACTGTTTCTCTTTTGGCCAACAGTCCTACCTACACAGCTGCACTTGATAGGATGGATTTCTGGGCTCTTGTGTGAGCAGTGACTCAGGAAACCACTTTTCTGTATTTTGGAGTCATTTGGTGTTAAATGGCTTTGCTGGGCAGGGGAATGAAACACTGAAATGCAGAGGCTACGTAATGTAACAACAGTTTATTCTTGCTCATTTTACACAGAGGCTACACTTGAGCCACAGCTCTCCTCCAGTGTGTCCTTGACAGGCTACATCTTCTCCTGTGGGAAGAAATAGCTTCTCTGTAGATCATGCCTATTCTTGTCACAGATGGGAAGAGCTACAGAGGAGGGGAAATCGGTGCCTTTCCCTCCCGTGATGAGCTTGAGAGCAGGTCTTTATTCTGAAGCCGTCACCATGGGAATGGCCACAGGTCTGTCACCTGCCTAAATTTCTCCAGCACGCATTATTATTTTACTAGTGTATATATTAAGAGCACATGCATTCTAACTTTTTAGAAAACCTTGTATAATTACTGCAGTATTATTAGTTAGAGGCATGGTCCACACCTCTGTGGTATAGACCCACAGAACTAAATTACCTTGTACGATTGAGGCCTTGTTAGCTTTGACATTGACTGTTTTCCTTGCCTTCTAGCATTTGATGGTCACTGTTCCCTATGCTTTTGTGCACTTAATGATTTTAGATTTCCTATGTGCTGTGGTTGGAACATGGTCTTCCACGGTATCCCGGGTTGGGTTTTAATACTCATCATGAGGGACTGAGAGGACACAGGCTCAGTCTGAACAAGGTCTCACGGCACAGGTGGAACCCCAGCTGCTAAGCAGGCAGAAGGATCACAGGCTCAGGGCAGCCTGGGCTACAGAGTGAGTTAAGTCTAGCCTAAACAACTCGGTCTCAAAATAATAAATAAATAAAATGCATGCATATTATCTATAAAAGATCCTAATGACTCCACCAGACAAACACTTTCAGAAAAGAAGCAGGATAAAAGAAAAACATGCAAAAGTCAGTAGTTTTTCTATTTTCTAAGAATGAACTTGCTGAGAAAGAAAGAAGAAAGCAGTCAGCCAGCCTTGGAATAAGCTTAACCAAGGAGGTGAAAGACCTCTCCAATGAACACTTCAGCATGGAAAGAGGGGATTAAAGGAGACACAGAAAAGAAAAATGGCGCCAGCCCTCACAGATCAACAGAAGTAATATTAAAAAAAGGCAATATTACCAAAAGTGATCTACAAGCTCTACACAACTCAGAGTTTTGATGACATTCTTTGCAATACATGGAAAAATGATCTTAGAATTTATATAGGGGCACAAATGACCCTAAATAGCAGAAGCAGTTCTATGGAGAAAGAGCAAGGCTGGAGATATCACAATACCTGATCTTAAGTTGTAGCAAGGAACCATAGTAACAAAAACAAGCATGCAGACTTACAAAATAGAGGACCCAGGGAAAAAAGCAAGCACAGCTACAGCCATCTCATCTTTAACAGACATGTGAGAAACACATCGGAGAGAGACTGTCATCTTCAGAAAGTGGTACTGGGAAAATTGGATATCCATCAGCGAGACCCTCTGTTCTCTGAACAAAACTAATTAAAAATGTACCAAAGACCTGAAACTCTAAAACTGTTAAAGGAGAAACGCATATGATGCAGATATAGCCAAGAACTTGCTGAAAAGGACTCTGGGAGCATAGGACATAAGCTAAGAGTTGCTAATGGGAGCTGCATGAAATTTAAAACTGCACAGTGAAAGATTTCAGAGGAGTGAGCAGAAGATCACAGAATGAGAGAAAATGCAAACCATGCATCTAATAGATTAATATCTAGTATCTAGATAGCAATCTAGATTCTTGAGAACTATGTGTATAGTTTATACTGCATAGCAGTCAAAATATAGAATCATGGTTAGTTGTTGTAGTGGCTATTCCTGGTTGTCAACTTGACTACGTTTGAAATGAATTACAATCCAAAATTAAAAGGCTCACCTGTGGCCCTAATCTGGAGGCTGAGAGATACAAGTTTCTGACCTAAATCTTGGCATGGAGAC